>CALNHX010004015.1:0-136614 GCA_940337035.1 Agriotes lineatus | reverse complement strand
GTGACCCCCAAAAAGTCGGCATAATATGGGAAAAAAAATTATTTAGATTTTTCAAAAAACTTTTCGATCAATAATTTGTGCTTTACTAAAAACCTATTTAGCTCCTATCATATATACCGAGTGATTTTACTTATTTATAAAATGGAGTTTTTGGAAATTGTCAAAACCCAAAAGTGCTATTTTTCGGAAATTAAGTAAGATTACGTTGAGATTTTTTTTAGAGTGGGTTACTTTTAGCTAACTCAACAATTTCAAGACTAGAAAACACCTATTTTTTTTAACTTTAACTAAAAATTAATTTTCAGTTTTTTAAATATTTTTCAAAATTTCACATACCAGGACTTATATTAAAATGCACTTTTTTATGTGAAAACTTTACAAATTTATAATTGGAAAAAATTATATAAAATGTTAATTACTTCTTTAGATTTTTTATTATTTACCGAAAAGAACATGTTCGCATAATTTTGACGTTCTTGATGCAAGGTGCTTTTAAGAGAAATATTTTTGAATGATAATTAATATCTACTTAAATGGCTTCTAAAAACTCTAATCTTTCCTTGTTAATGAATTACTGTTACAAAAATTCTGCAAATGTTCGTTTACAGTTGTCTAAATAAGGAAATTTTTTAGAACATGTAAACTGGATAAGGAAAAATGTTCATTTAGACAACTGTAAAAGAGCATTTGCTGGATTTTTGTAACAGTAATTCATTAACATGGCTAGATTAGAGTTTCAGAAGCCATTTAAATAGAAATTAATTAGAATTTAAAAATATTTCTCCTAAAAAGCTCCTTGCATAAAAAACGTAAAAATTATGCAAACACACTACCTTTCGTTAAATAATAGAAAATCTAAAGAAATAATTAACATTTTATATTATTATTTCCAATTATAAATCTTTAAAGTCTTCACATAAAAACAAATTAAAAATATTTAAAAAACTGAAATATAAATTTTTAGCACTTTTTGGATATTGACAATTTCGAAAAACTCCATTTTCTAAATAAGTAAAAATCAATCTGTATATATGATAGGGGCTAAATAGGTTTTTAGACCGACTTGTTGGCGGTCACTGTATATCTCAGTTCCACACAATTATTTACTAGTATATTGTTAATCAAGCAGTCGTTCGTTACTGTCCCGCAGTTATTTAGATACATATTTAACTTTCGATATATTTTCCACTTCATAAAAGTATAGTATATTTTTTTCATATAACTCAAAGCAGGCTATGACTTCTAATACTTTTTACAGTGTACTAATCCAACCTTAACAATATCACTAACGTCACTTTTGACAGCTGTTTAAACCCTGCAAAAGTTACTACAAAGTTTTGTAAAATCTATGTTTAAAATTCCAAAATAAACTAAGCAAGCGATTAATTGTTGCTTTCGTAACTGTAATTAGAAATTTTTTAAATAACTGGCAATTTTAGTTCTGGGTTACCTTGCTAACTTCATTTGTAACCAACATCAAATCTGGTTGTGAACTAAATCCCTATCTACACTCTTACAAAAATGTATGGTCATGGCCTGCTCTGAGTCATGTTGAAAAATAATAGACTATATTACACAGCTTGTTTTTATTGCGTATTTTTACTTCGAATAAGCAGCATAATCAACAAAATTAAATTATATTTAAATTTTTCTAGTTGCCTTTTCATTATCCGAGACTTTCCCGCTTCCACAACGTGATTATACCTCGTTGCTTAAGTGGGTTATATTGTGCTATGACAATTTTATTGTTCTACACTCAAAATAGCACTTAAGCTCAATACGTGCCTACTTAACAACAACAAATCATAGTGATACATTGAAAATTATTATTCATGTTAAAATGGAATAGAAAAACATTTTGTTTTTTAACACTGTTATATTTTTAAATTTAAAACACAAATCGTGTTTTGCTGAAAATTATCGTTATTTCATATAATCGTCCAATATTAAATTTGAATGATTAGCTTTGTAAGAAGTATAATTTTTAGGTCTTGCAATAAATACCTACGTCTGGGCAATAACAATTTACACATTCTTTCTTTATCTAAGTGATTTCAATTATATATTGTCACAGTGAGATATTTCCAAATTTATTATAATTTAATTCAATATGTCAGCGACTTTTACTGCCTGAGGCCAGTTTTCAGTTTACAAAACTCTATTTGGCTACTAACTATAATACCTAACAGTAATAATAACTGAACAATATCTCTACAAACTGCTTAGTTTTTATTTAGGAAAATCGCTTAAAGAAGTTCTTATGTAAAAGTATAATTTAAAATATTACAAAGTGCAGAAAGGAATAAAATGCAGCAATTTAAAATGCTAAACGAATTTAATTCATGTGCGCAAGTGAAAAGCTAAAACAACTACAGAGTGGTATAAAATTCAACGGGACAAATTAATCGTCGTCGGTGTTTCTCTCGGAGCGACCTTTAAAACAATTACAATCTAATATTTTAGCAGACATCTTCCTCCAATTCCAGAACTCTTTAATTTTACCAGCGGAGCGTTGTGACTGCTCTGGTTGTGATTGCGCCATTGTGGCAACCGACACTGACACATTACAACTCGTTATTTGTGCCTCTTCTTCGGCACGTCTGGAGCGGTATAGTTCTATATCGGCACATTTAGCGGTAATGTCCGTTGTCAAGTTATCGCATATGTTCGACGTCCCGGAAACTCCTCTTTTCGATGCTATCCATTTCATTTGGCTGATAGAGTTTTCAATCACTGTCCTATCCCTTGGTACCCTGATGCTGAGTTGGTTATCCTTCCGGGAATATGACACAGTTATTTGTCTTGTATGATTTTCTTTTGAAATCACCAGTGGGACGTCAATCGATCTGCTCTGAGGAGGTAAGCCAGTTAGATGCTGCGAAAATGCACTCGGGAATGCAGTTTCCATGTCGCCGATGAAATAGGAGTGAGACAGAAGCGCAATGCGCTTTGTACGAGTCCGCTCATCCTCCAACTTGTTAAATCCATTTCGCTTTCCACATCTCACTAATGCACCGATTTCGATAATGTGTGGCAGTCCCATTGTCAGCACTGTTGAGTAATTACTGCGACTCTTTATCAGAGACACCATGGAGGTGTCAGCAGACAAAAGCTCGATGCTATCGTCATCCGGTCGCCCCGAACGATAACAGTGAAACATTGTGAAAACGACCCCTTTACAACACGCCGATGAATTGCCGCTGCAGTTATTTATGTGTCTTCTATAATGAAACGATTACAATCACCCGCTGACACGCTTTTCAGCGAAGATGGTCACAATTTATTATAATTTATGTGCGAAATTATTAAAAAATGTTATCGCCCGCCGAACGCCGGCTGAAAGTGGAATATAAGGATTATTAAATTTCCGGGGCTCAAACTCATATCATGCCTTATTAGATAATTTTCTCGAATTATTCTTGCTCCTTAAATTAAATTCCATTTCGTATTCTTTTTAATGTGACCATCCAACCGGCTCCCCTAATATTTGAAAAGCTTGTTAGTCGATAAATCCCACTCCAGAGAAGTCGAACATAAAAACTGTTTAATTTGAAGAGCACTGTTCGCACCGTTCACGATTTTATTTGCTTTAAACGTTGGTGGAATTAGATTACTAACAATGTGTTTGACAAATTCGAAACAACTAAATCTATACTGCACATGTAAAGTTTATCTATACTTTACGTCTACAGTTGGGTTTAAATCCTCTGCCTCATTTGATATTAAGTAAAAAAACATTTCGCGGTTACATTTTGTCAATACTACAATGTTACCGACAGACATTGTTAAAGATGTAGTTAATAATTAGATATATCCGACAAGGCGATAGTATCAGGTCATTGGAATTAATTTGTATAAACTAACAGAAAATTTAACCATTTGCTTTGCCGTTCAAAACCTCGAAACATACGTTGTAGAAGTAGAAATAAATAGTACACGACATGGCCATTAAAATAGGCCGCTCTCGAGTACAATGAACTGCCAAATTTCCACTCTCAGTTTATGCGATCATTGTTGTAAAAAAAACAAAATATTCTTAGAAAATTACATTATTATGCGCGTTTAATTCGTTTAAAAGAAGCAGTTGGAACTTATTTAAGTTCTGTACATTAATGTGTAAGGACTTTCAGCCCCACTCCACGACCAATTATTGTAAATTGTAAGACAAGAATAAAATTAAATAACATTTGAATCCCTGAACACGACGATGTGATATGTTTACTTTAGATATACACGGGGTCATGTATATATGTAGACACCCACTTGTAAGATAATCTGAACTTAACTCAGATTATCTTCCGGCAATAATCTCCTTTATAACTGCACCTTCTCGAAGACCTAGTGAATCAAAATAATAAACGGACTAATAGATTGAAACCTTTTCCAGGAACTCCTAGATGAAAATCTCAATTAACCCAATAAGTTGATAAGCCCGGTAGAGATAGATGAGGCAATTATACAACATGCATAATAGAAAGTGCTCAAACAGCTACCTCGTACATTCCCACGAAAACAACGAAAACCCACAAATTAAAATATTCCTCCCTTGCAAATAATCAACTTAATAAACCAAAAAAAGGTCAGTTGCGTAGGCAGTGGCAACGCGTTATAAATCCTGCAACGAAAAATGTGGTTAATAACTTATCACATAGATTTAAAAGAGAACTGGGCGAATATACGAGGAGCGTTCAAATATAAATTATAATTTAATATTTATTCATAAACAAACGCAAAGACTCTAATGTATTGAGATGGTATTAGGCCCACAACTTGGCTCTGTTTGCTATGTGCAGTTTAAAAAAAGCGTAGTTTTCTATAAAGCCAAGCATACTGGAAATTCTGAGGAATTTGAAAGGTGAATTAAGCAAGATGAAAGATAACAGAACATTGCAAAGAGCAATTCGAGAAGCAGGCAACAGGAAAGACAGTCAACGAAGGAAAATGGTGGAACACTAATATGCCACTGCATTAATAATTAATAAGAATAGTGCAAAGCAGAGCAGTGACCAAATAATAAAAAAAAACGTTTGTGTGTGTGACGCAATAGAACAATTTTAGTTATAAGAAAAAGACAATAATCTAGATTTTAAGAAAAATGTTAATTCTAATTTATGTACTCAAATTTATTTCCTTTTATTTCCATTAACTGTCAAACCGAATTTCCATTAACATAAGCATAACACCGTATCCGAGCAACTTGATGCTATTGTGTTAAACAGGAGAGAACAATTGAATTAAAATTATTACATGTTTGTCAGATTTGTGCTCCACATTAAAATACAATTTTACAATATTAAACGAGCATTTTACCATTCAAAAGTGTTGCGTTTTATTGCCAAAGTGCCCAAGTGCCTGTACAAGTGCTTGCAGCAGTTTTCGCAGCATAAAATTAAAGTTTCTCCAATCCATCTGCGACGAAGGAACGGCAGCCGTTCAGCTCAAAATTTCGAGGCCCATCTACCTGCGAATAAAGCATCCAAAACAAGAGGTCAGCAATCCAGGAGGTCAGCAGAGTGTGCAGGCGGATCCCAAGCGGAATTTTCAGCCAGGAAAGCAGTTCCAGGGGCTGAAATGTCCACACCAGCTTACGAGCAACATCGACGAAACCTTAACGAGGTAGGATTCTGAGTTTTTAAGTGTGGGGGCTCAGGTTAGATGTTGAAATCCACGATTAAGGGCTGAAGAACGAGTCCAGCGCATTACCGAGGGTGCAACTACGCCATAATTTAAGTAGTAAGCAAAACGTCATCAAATTTTGCAAATTGGGAAGAGTCCCAAGCGGCCAGAAACAAATGCACGTTTTGGCGTCTTTCCTTCGTCACGAAATAAGCAAGGCCCGGTTTTTCTATGTCATTACTGAAACAAAACAGTGTTAATTGTTGCCAAGCGCAAAAGTTTAAATATTTAGCTGATGTTTTCTTATAGTTTCACGAGTTTAAACTTTCAAGAATCTCTATTTGCACTGGGCGAACATTTTGTGTAATTTGACAGATTGTGAAGATTTGAACTAACTCGCGTATTTGAACTACTGATTTAGAATTGTTGGCTATAGTAACATTTAAATCAAACTTTAAAAATATAGTCAACTTCGGAACCTAACCTGAGAAAGAGCTTATGTTTTCCCATTGAGCTAGCGTAATAAATAACTGCAATTGAAGAAAATATAAAAAGGGCATACAACCATTTATTTGGGTAATTGAGTGTTACATTTCAATTTTAACCAGCCTAAATTTACTCAGATAAAATTTGATCATATTGCTCCGGACACGGGGCATCAATAAAATCAAAAATGAGATAAATTCCTGTGGTGCGTCGCGCAAGTCAGCACCCGGTATAAGCGAATGTGGGTACGCATACGGGACCGGAACATGAGGCTACTTCCGCTCTTCCTTGGAGAGGGCAACGGCAGCTGATCGTCGATGCGGGTGCTGCTGGTGATCTAACCTGTGTGAAGAGAGCGATGAAGGAGCTCTCTGTGGGAAAAGCATCCGGGCGTGGATATGGGCTCGTGCCTCTTGTAAGCTTGGGGCGCAGGTAGCCTTTCACAGTAGCTCGAGCTCGTTCTCCTCGAGCCAGCCAGTTAGTAGCACTTCCACATCCAAATCGAAGGTCCGGGGAATACCAGACGCTCGGTCCGAGCGACGGCGTAACTGGTCAAAAAACCTATCGTGAAACAGCTGGGTTAAAAGGCTCTTCTGCGGGATGCAGGTCTCCTGGACGGCGTAGCCAGAAGGGGTATTTTCCGGGTAAGGTGTTCTGTGGCGACGTTTGGAGGTGGCTGGCGCATTGGGAGGCCGGGTCAGACGCGTGGGCCAGCCCCTGGCGTCTAGCTGTTTATCCGTCAACGGGGAGTCCGACGGGAACGTCGGAGAGGGCCCAAACAACTGGCGTGGCGGGCGTTGCCTGAAAATTATACCGCGGAGGAACGGTCAGTGAAGGAGTATTTCGATTAGGGTCCAAGTCCGAGCCTACGCTGTGGGCATTGTGCGGCTTGCTGGTAGGCCCTCGTGGTAGCCCTAATCTGTCCTTGTAGGGGCTGGCTAGGCCGGGTGCTGGTCCTCGTAGTGAGAACCTTTGCTCCTGGATGTTCCCAGGGTGGAACGTTGTAGGTCGCTAGAGGTTTTTTAGGCTGGAAGGTAGGGTGATCGTTTCGACTCAACAAGATCGAGTGATTTTCTGTTCACAACGTTTCACCATTTAAAGGTCGCTTTCCTTCGAGTAACGCTTTCTCGATGCTCATTGGTGTGTAAATGGAGTTAAACGATCCTTTTTCTTCGGAGTGGTGGAGCCGCTAGGTTAATTGGCCGACTCGTCGAATTAGCTGATTAATTTGTGCAGCACTGGGTTGCTGATAAAAAACCAAACATTTCGACACCCAACACAAAAGGGTTGCGCTGAAGCGGTCGGTGATCAATTTGTAGCCGTAAGATCCCCGGGGATATATTTTATTGTTGTTGTTTCTTCCACGCTCGTTCATGTTTTTCGTCTTTGCGTTAGCAGTGCTTCCGTTATTATTTGCATTTTCCACTTGTAAGGACACCTCACACAGGGCTGATTGCTTTAGGAAAACGTTAGTTTGTAATTATTTTAAACTTTCGTGTATTTGATCAAAACGGCTTTATAATTCGCCGACTTGCGGTCGGTTGATCGCGGAATGATTTTTTATGGTGGTTCTATCTTTGAGTTCTTTTACGAGCTTGCCTGAGTTTTGTAAAATTTACGGTTGAGGAATTTTGCTAATTTCTAATTTTTACTTTTAGTAGCTGAGTGGGCCCGGCGTTATTCTTAAAGTTTTATTCTTCAAATGCTACGCGGTTGCTGATTTGAGGCGTTTGGTCTTGCTTGTTACTTCTTGCGGACTGTTGGTATTTTTCTGTTTTTAAAAAGTTCGTACACAGGGTATTTGTGTGTATGGATACGTAATTTAGGGGTTTTTGCGGTTTGCTTAAAATGTGTTTTCCCGCTGCTGCTCTTGTAAGTCAGTGATACAGCCTTAATAACAAATCGTGTAAGTCGGTGATTATATTTGTTTGCTGCTTTCCCTTGATAGGATAATAAAATTAACAACGCAAGATCCAGACTCAGGCGTTTTGTTTATAATGATTGCATTTACAAGTGTTTATGTGGCATGTGGCACTCACAAGTAACACGACTCACGAAAATTGATCCTGGTGACAGGTGACAAACCAAACGAATTTTTCAAAAATCTAGGTAAATTTCGATAAGCAGCTGGAAAAATATAATAAGATAACTAGGAAGGACACGGCGGGATGTGTTAGAGCACATATATGCGCACTGTCTGTGTTTAATTAAAATCCGGCTCGTGGTTTGGAATAGTATGAAATTATTATTGTTTTTATAAACCAAAATTTGTAACTTCAAAATACCTCGACTACTATTCTTCTTTAACGATACAATCGCTTAGTTTTCATACTTATTTCAGACGAGCCGTTAAAAGCAGTTTTATTTTAGAGACATGACCAAAGGACATACAGGGTATGTATAAATTTAGGAAAAAGCTACATGTGGCGATATTCCCCGTAAAATTTTTTGTCGAAAATCGTACGACACTCATTAATGACCAATAGAAAAATTAGTTCACGAACCGTATCCAAGACAACAACAAAATTTCTTGGAAATTTTTTGTAGGTAGACATTGCTTCTTTTTAGGGTTTGTGTCGTTACGATTTTCTTACCGAATCTGCATTCGAGCATTAATTCATATCCGGAAATTATTTTAGGTGCATTCAACAACGTCCTAATTTGCCCTCGCGTCCCGCTCGGGCAAATTAATACGACGTTGTTGGAACGCACTCAAAAAAATTTCCGGAAAGAATTAATGCTCTTATGAGATTATATGTGAAAATTTTAATACTAAAATGTTGGATTGGTCTTCATGCGCTCTCACAAGCGGTAGATAAAAACACTTTGTACCTTTTCTGAGCTAAATACCGTACTTCATCTAATACACGATGTTTCATAAAGGTAATTCAATATTTCTGAAATTTTGCATAGGACACTAGTTTTACAATTTGAACCACTTTTCTTGAAAATGTTATTATGTATTTAAAACAGTAAATGTACTTGTTCAACAATTACACAAATAGTTTGAATTATGACTGATTTCAAAATCCTAAAGAAATCGACTTTACGTGACCCAACTCCGAACCTGACCATTGCAATCCCGAAAACTGCAGGAGTTAAAGCTTAAAAACCACACCATTTTACTGAAAAGGTCAAATATTTTGAATTTAATCTAGAACAGCCGTTGTCAACGCATATTTCTTATATCAAGATGGCCGAATCGCAGATTCCTGGGCCCGAAATAAGACGATGAAATGCGTTTCCTTAAGCAAATATTATATTTCACTATTCTTTGAAAAACAATTGTTTGCTTATAACAATAGAACGTTAGTATCGATTTGAATGATATTCGGTATGACACTCCATGCGGACATAAGTCATCTTTGGAGAAATGGTTATTATCAGTGAACTACAAATGGATGAAACATGGCTGTCACAATATCTAACCCTTTAATGAGAAGGCAGATAACTTCTGTTATTTTTTTCAGAAAAAGACAGTAATCATTTCCCTTCGTAATTTTCTTAGCTGTTACGTTGGCCTACCAAGGCCACATCTGTTACAAATCTGGGTGACTGCGGAAATAGGTGTAATCTAGTTTTCCCGTGGGTCAAGAAACAAATGACTAAAGACTAATTTCTAATTGCGGTAACAATCCTTGATCAGTTATCAAACTTCTCAATTAGTAATAATGCAAAAATATTGTAGAGACGGCAGTTTTATTTTTTATCATATGACAGACGCCCAATTTGCTCAATTGCTGAAATGAATTTGGCTAATGCTGTAATTGAGCAATTTAATTCAGCAACTGGGCGAATTTAAGTTTTACACAGTTCCCGGTCTGAACATTCTATTTCGGCAATTGAGCGAATTCGGCATATGAGTCTAACATGTACGTGGTATTAAACCGTATTTCGGAGCAGCTATTCAACCGGATTGTATTTTTTGCTATCTAAATCGTCACAGATATCAAACACTACAAAGACACCAGCAAAGGTACTAACCAATGTTTCTTTCTGAAGAAAGAAAATACAAGTTATCGGCTTTGTACTTTTATTATAGATTATTGTTAAGAAAAAGATGCATTAATGTAAATAGTTAGTATTCTAGCCACGATAAAAAGCAAGTTCGAATTCAGAAATACTCTATGAAAACCACATACTCATACTGAGTTCATATACTAAAATGTGGTAGCGGAGGAGATATCTTGTAGTCCTATTAATAAAAATATTAATTGGCAAACCTTTCAAGGCACAAGTAGATAAAGAAGAACTTTCAAATGCGCAATTTCCCTGGCACCAAGAAGTGAGGTGATGTACTTGCATTATGATTAACAGCTAGTTGATGTACCGACTACAGCAACTAACTAGATGCACAGCTATCCCTGATATTATCACATGTCACATTGGTGACAATTTGAAACATTCAGCTTTCAATCTAAATATTCGTGATGCCGCGTTAATATCATATTTATAACTACAATGAAGCCGGTGTGGACTTGTTACACGTAGGAAAGTATAGTGCACGTTAATTTTATTAATGTAAACTTTCACAAAAGTTACCTCTATCTAATAGACATATGTATAATCGTTACTAGTGGCTTAATGCATTTGTGAGGAGTATATCAATTAGCTTTGACGGTTAACCCTTTTTGAGCATTGCACTTTAAACAAATGAAATAGTTAGTTCTACCGGGTGTCTTAAAAAGAATTAGATCTAGTATGCTTTGGATTTCCCATAATGCAATACCAATAACGAAAAACACAAAAATTTGCATGTAAACAAAATTTAAAACCTACTAGATGTAGTTCTTTTTAAGACACCCGGTACAATGTTCACGCTGTATACTAAACAAGAGAGCTCTTTCTCTATTTCTCGGCTTACGAGTAAAGAGGGCTCACAGAACCACTTCGTGGTTAAATCAAGCCACTGGCCTGTAATAAGAGGAAGAAGAAAAAGAAGAGACAAGTTTAAAATGTGCAGAAAAGGAAAACGTCGGAGCCAACTTTGCAATGACGAGGGAACAATTTTCCAATTTGTTATTATGAATCGAGAATTAATCTTTGCTTATCGTTCAGACCCTCGAGTAGCTCAAATCGTAGAGTGTGAAACTAGCCTTGACCCAAAATTAACAATAAACGTGGGTAAAACATAAATCATTTATTTTTCTCTTAATTACGGGGCCAAAATAAGTGTATTGTGTATAAAAAAAGTAATCTTCAGGGTCTGGTCGGCACGATAATTCGGAGTAGGTCGGTTGTCCTCCAGCTTGCAGTAGATCTAGTGTTTGCAACTTAAACAAATGTTGGTTTGTTAGTTGTCGGTGGACAAAGTTGCAATATTTTGTAATACAGAGTGTCTAAAAAATAATTATATCTAGTTACCTGTGAAATTTGTTTACATGTAAATTTTTATGTGCCACTCGATTGTTATTGGTATTGCATTATCCAGAGCTGTCATTAATTAATTGTCAAAAAAAAAGTAAATATTCACTTCAAATAGTTTCAATTATAAAATATTTGATAATACAATAAAAAATGTACACAGTGCAAGAAAACATTTTTATTGTTGAGGCATATTTTCGATCAGGACTGTTAATAAATAGGGAATGGCAATATTCCTATGCGACTTGTAAGCAGCAGTTTCCTAACAGAATTGTCGAAGAAACTGTTTTGCTGCACCACATTCGTTGCGTTGTTGCAAATTTTCGGGCGACAGGAAGTGTAGAAAAAGGCAAGTCTACCGGAAGGCCAGCCACTGAACCAATTATTATTGAAAATGTCGAAGCTCTTGTCGTAGAAAACCCAAAAATGCCAGTGCGTCGTATTTCAGCTCAGACAGATGTCCCTAGAAGTTCTGTTCACAACATTTTGAAGAAGCGACTGCACATACATCGATATAAAGTGTCTGTTGTACATGAAATTCGACAAAGGGGCCATGCTAGTCGAATACATTACTGCAACTTTTTCCAAGAAAATTTAAACAACAACGATGTTCTTGATTTAAGTTTTTTAGTGACGAGGAGTGGTTCCATTTAAGTGGATTTGTAAATAAACAGAACTACAGAATGTGGTCAGTCGATAATTCACATAACTATGTTGAAGCTCCTTTACATCCTGTTAAAGTTGGAATATGGTTAGCTGTGTCACGTCGTAGGATCATAGAATTAATATTTTTTCATAACACCATAAATGGTCGACGTTATCGAGAACAACTATTAGTGCCCTTTTTGGATCAACTGCACCCCGATGAATTTAATGGTGGTTACTTTCAGCAGGACGGGGCCACTGCTCATACGAGAAGGGAAAATTTAGAATTTCTAAGGACTACCTTTAGTTTATTAAGTTATATTCCTTCCATTACTTTTAAGTTCTGTATTTGAGAAATATTTTGTATTTTCTGGAAAACAAGGAGGATTAATCATTTTTAATAAGGGTTGTCTTACTTCTTACGAGATTCATGCTGTTGAATAATACGTTAAAATGCGCACATATCTTAATTCAAAAGTAAACGAAAACCACAAGTAAATTTTGTCAACAAAGACTGTTGTTGAGGTTATGTTATTCTTCCGTCTACTAGGTCTACTACTAGCTAACAGTAGCGCGCGAGAACGGCACATTTTACGTTTGTATGGGAAATTCAAAGCACACTAGATGTAGTTCTTTTTTTAGACACACTGTAGTTTATGTCTTAACGGGTAAACTTGTGACTAGTGTGTTACCTACTAATAACTGAGTGGTGATGCTAGCGGCTCGGCGGACGGTGCCGGAACTTCTTGCGGACGGGACAGGAGAGGTGAGGCTATAATCTCTCCTCGGAGGAAATGCGGGCGCTCTCAAATTGCGGCTTCGGTTTTTCGCGCCTTCCTATGTTATCCAGCACGCTTTGCCTTCAGGTTCGGAGTCAGTATAGGTATCTAGTTAGGGTAGTAAACGGGGATTAACGGGTCGAGATCGGTCAGCGGAATTCTTGGGCAAGTTCTGATGTCAGAACTGTTCAGGTAGGGATTAGAGGAGGGCGAGGTATGAATCTTCCAGTGCTTAGCAAATTTACTTGCTTTTATATGGTTATTTGCCTTATTTTTTTCGTTATCTTGACGTAGCGGTTTTCATGAGAGTGCGCGGAGGTGTCGTTTTCGCTGCTTTCCGGAAATTGGTACATAGCGGTCAACAACTCTCTTACTTGGTTATCGATGCGCCTCGAAGTTTTATAATTTCAATATCCTAGCGCAGAAGGAATTTTTGCAGCGTTTAATGTTGCTTATAAAATAATTTCTTTCGGGGCAAACGTTACAACTTGAAACTTTAATTTCTTAATTAACAAATTAATATGCATATTTTTCAAGAAAACATGTTTTGCCTCCTTAGTCACTTTTAGTTTCAACAGTTTCAAATAACTATTTCATTATAAGCCGATGAACTTGTCAGCTATTTACCATTATTTTGGAAAGGGTGTCGTCTAACTAACGTGTCATTGACAAATATTTTCAATTTAGTAAATCGCAAATAGTGTCTGAAACAATTAATAAATGTAAAATCTCAAATACAAACCCTAAAGAATAAATAATAGTCAACATACCTACTCCTATATACAAAATAAACTTAAATAGATATTATTAAATGTGCTGACGATCTACCTCAAATGTTTGTCTTATGTTCCAGAAAAGATGGTAACATATTTGCACAATCGTTTAAGCTATTATTTCTACAAATCAATAAAAAACTATCCTTCCACAAAAAGCCAAACACGAATGCATAAAATTCAAAAACCTGCAAAATATTATCTTAGCAAAACAAAAGCCAACTTGTAGCGCTACAAATTATCCGCCAGACATATTCGCGTTTAAGCCGAAATTATAAGGTAGAAACAGCTTTAATGAAAATCTGGAGGCTGCTTAAGGTTTGGGCAGTTGTTCCTGTTGTGCGAGCCCTTGTTAGATAATCTAGCTTCTTCGCGGCTGACTGGTACATTAAACCAGCTGGTGCTAGGAAACGTAGCAACTTCCGTAGCATGCCCGTGGTTATAGCAACCCTATGTCCTATGACTTTCATCCACTACATTTAAGCCGTACATGTAAATTTATGCAGCAAGTGCAACTACGGTGTCTTAACCTGGCATATTCAGCCGTGGTAGTGTTAACATCACAGCATTACGAGACTACGATGCGTTATAAAACAGGATTACAGTTTCACTAAATTATTGTCTCCTCGTCTCCTAGAGTTGCTGGAAGTGTCCTTAATGGTGCTTATATTATTATAATTTAAGAACCCGTTGACTGTTCGTAATACAAACTATTCGTGGAAGTGTGTAACAAGAGCCATCTTAAGCAAAATTTCCTAATATATCATCTTCCAGTTGTTTAGTATTAAAAATAATCCATAAAATTGCATAATACGTACTGGCATCCCGACTCAACTCTCAATCTACTTCCAAGAGATGTCTATTCAGACTATATACTCTGCAGTATCTTGGCCGAAATTTCTATGTTAGAACAGCAGCAAATAAATTCTTTGGTACACGAAAAAAGTTTATAAGCATAATAGCATATATTATTTGAGAAATATAAGCGTGAAACATAATCAAACATATGATTTTCGGGAATGCAGTATTGGTAATCTATGAATAGAATAAACTAAGGGCGACATGACAGTGAACAGATATATACTGCATCATTGAGATATTTTGGCGAAATTACTTGAGTTTTGCATATCTCGTAGGGTACGTATGGTCTCCGATACCAAAAGATAAAAGAGATTAACGATTATGTCTGTATAGCCTACTCACTTCATTTATGATTCCGAGTAGCCTTGGCATATGTAGACAATTTTTGGTTACAAAAATTTACTAATGACAAAATAAGACAGCAATTTGTATAAAACGAATACTTCAATATAACGTATCAAGTATTGATCAAAAGTGAAGGTCATACAATAAGAATCAGTATAATTAGTACACACTATGAATTAATATACAAATGAAACTGTTATATACCTAGTAGAAGTACCAGCAATATTATGTAAAGCCGAAGCAAAAGTGTAGGTGAATTCTAATTTATTATACACTGCTTGCACCATAAGTAATATTAAATAGTCACAAGGCGCCCTATTATTTTCCAATTTATATTTATACCCCACCACTTTTAACAATTAATGTAATACAGTTCGACCGTCGTTAAATTTTAATTCATAATTTGTATACCTAGTACAGTACACCATTCAAAGTAAAATGTTGATTTTTCAAATGTAGTTGCCAATTGCCTTCTGCAAATCTTACTTATATATATTGTGTAGTAGCACGGCTGAAACTGTCCTATCGAATTATGTTTTTGTTATGGACTGCTTTAAAATGTCTAGTACTTCGTCAAGTGACAATTTATAATGCATGCATGTATTTTATATAATTATTATTTACAATAAATCAAAGTAAATTGCTAGAATATTTATGCAAACGACGTCAGAATTAGGAATTTGTGTTTGGATTCAGATTTTCAATTTCCATTAATTGATAAATTAATCAAAACACCTTAAGATGCATACTTCTACCATCATTAAACCCACTCGTGCAGAGTCGTAACTGTACTTGGGACAGAGGACAAATAGAGTAGAGTATGTAACCAAAATGACATATTAAAAAGGTGGCTGGATCATTATTTTAATAATCATCACTAAATAATTAGATAGCGTTTCTTATAATAATTAGACATAGGTAATTTCAACTGACATTAAATAATTTCTTGAGGTTATACTACAAACAGAAAGTTCAACCAACTCAAAAAGTACTTGTATAGTTCTAAATATTATATAAAACAACGTGCAAGCAAGTAGCAGGAACAATAATAACAGCGACGTAAAACGAACGAATAAAGTAAAAAATCAGAAACTATCGAACACAAATCCGCCGAAAAATATCAAACTTAATAAAATAGCTATTTATGATACTAGTGCTAAAAGTGAACACTTTTAATTCGAGTATGCATACAATAACTTTTCTACTACCTTAAATTTACTGTTATTAATACATCGATCGAATCCAATATCGATTTGACAAAGGTTTACATTCTTGACAGTTAATGTATGTCATAGAAAATTGATGAACGTGTATACGTAGCCGGCACAGGTAACTTTTTCTGGAGCCAGTAATTGTCAAAGTTAGTTATCAATGGTAATTATAATAGCACACATTTTACTTTATTCATTACATAATAAATAAACAATAACAAAAACTAGAATAACTACATAACTTAACTTCCAGTTTAAAATACGTAAATTCAAAATCAGCTGTTACTTTTAGCACACGTGCTAAAACTAAACAGCTGATTCTACTTTCAGCACTCTAATTTCTAATATGTCATAAAAACCTACCTTTAGTAGCCATGGAAGACAAACATTTTTTATCTACGACAGTGTGTAAAATTGACTTTTAGTTTGCAGTTTTAAAATTGTAAAACGACTTTTTAATAACATATTTTCATTAGTTCATGTCGTCAGTAGCAACGTGTTGAAAATAATTTTATTAGTCACGTCGTCAGTAGTAACGTATTTTAAAATTTTTAACCACGCAAAATTACGACCGTTTGCGAGTAATACTAATTTACATTTTTTTAATATATTTACCGTGTTTTCTAGATTCTATCGTAGATAAAATATTGTACGATACACATGCGTAAAGCATCTTTAATCACTCGCTCACTCGCGTTTTAACTTTACCCCACTCGTGACTAAAGACTAGCTTTACGCACTTGCATCGTAAATTACTATTTCAGAATTACCCCTATCTCTCATTTTATGTTAATTATAATTAAAATTCATATTCTGGCAGCATTGTAATTGGTTTTTTGGGTTGGATACCCTATTCTATTTGTTGGCTGTATCGTCAATAATATACATTTGAAAGTATAAACTTGGCGGGTCCCCCATGAAAGTATAAAGTATAAAAATATTTATTCCATTGACACATTACAGTTCCCGTTAGAATATCAACGTAGAAAGACGTCGACTTGCGGGCTGAGATATCGGTGACCTCCGATATACGCGAGTGAACCTAAAGAGAGATTTATCTTCATAATAATACGTTTTAAAGTGCGAAAGCCGATATGGCTTTCCCATTACCCTTCGGGGTAATGCAACCCCAGTTTTCATCTCAAATGGTACCACCAACTCCAATGTTGACGCCAGACCAATCACAGATGTACAATTCGCAGATTCAACAATTTCCAGGTAATTTCTCTCAAAATTATTATACGCAACCCTATTTACAAACTCAATACAACCACCAAAATATAGCCTTCCCTCCCTTAATGCAAAATGACTCTAACTGGACTATAGTATCACACGTAAGAGAAAGAAACTCACAAGACAACGCTGGACTAAAAACCAGACATTCGAAGAAAACGATTACTGGCCCAATCCACCCTCAACCTCTAATCGCTTTACATCCCTCAAGACCGAAAGAATTGAAGATTCAAGCTCAGATTCAAATTCTGAAAAAATACCTAAGCCTCCTCCAATCTTTGTAGCTGGCGTAGAAAACATTACGCCACTCGTACAGCTTCTGGAACTAGTTAGTAAATATGATATAAAGGCCCTCAACGATAACCAAGTCAAAGTTCAACCAAAAATCAGCTGAACACTATAGAATTATCATAAAAGCCTTAACCGAAAAACAAACAACATTTCATACCTACAAACTAGAAGAAGAGAGAAGCTACAAGGTAGTACTTAAGAATATGCACTACTCCATGAGCAGCGATGATATAAAAGCCGAAATCGAAAAACTAGGTCACAAGGTCACTAATATTTGGAACATCAAGCATTATAGAAACAAAACACCGAACACCGCTCCCTATGTTCTTCGTTGAGCTGAAACCTGCTGCTAATAATAAGGAGATCTTCAATGTAGAGTACATACAACAGTGCAAGATAAAATTCGAACCGCCTAAGTACAAAAGGGAAATTGCCCAGTGTGCAAGGTGCCAGAGATATGGGCACACAAAAAATGTTTGCCACCAAAAGCCAAGATGTATAAAATGTGCAGGAGATTACTTAACTGCCGAGTGTATACGAAAGGAAAAATCACGCGATGTCAGATGTGTCCTATGCGGGGAAAACGATCCCGCTAACTACAAAGGTTGCACCATATACAAAGAACTCCAAAAAACAATACCCTGCCTTCCGACCCAAACAATATACTCCACCCGAACGGATTAATCGATTTCAACAAATCCAACCTGGACTGACTTACTCTCAAATAACAAGTACACAAAACCAACTCCCTTATAATACTGCGCAAACACTAAACTCAAACCAAACATCTCAGCCATCTAACGATATGCAAGAATTAATTCATATGATGAAAGGACTGTTTAAACAGATAGGAACCATGTTAAATCTTTTAACAACAGTTCTTTCTAAACTTAAATAATGGATAAGTTCCTACAACTAGCTTTGTGGAAAGCTAATGGCCTGTCACAACACACTGAAGAATTGAAAACATTTATCGACAACCACAACATTGATATCATGATGATATCCGAAACTCACTTCATTGAAAAAAACTATATAAGGATCCCTAACTACACAGTCTATTCCACGAATCATCCAGCTGGAACAGCACGAGAAAGAGCAGCCATAATAATAAAAACTCAATTGACCACCATCAAACGATCAAATTCGGCCAAGATTTCCTACAGGCCGCTAGCGTATCTATAGAGGTTCAAACAGGCTCCCTAACGATAACAGCTGTCTACTTTCCACCCAAACACTCAGTAAAACAAGAGCAATACGAAGACTTCTTCAGTACCCTAGGACGACGGTTTATAGCGGGTGGCGACTACAATGCTAAGCATACTATATGGGGATCCAGACTCATCTCACCCAAAGGCCGGCAATTGTATAAAACACTAGAAAAGAACAACTTCAAATTTCTAACGACCGGAGCACCCACGTACTAGCCAACCGACAGAAACAAACAGACCGATCTCGTAGACTACTGCATCACAAAAGGTATTCCTCAAGACTCTGCTATAGCAAAATCATGTTTTGATCTGTCAACTGACCACTCCCCAGTCTTAGTCACACTAAGTACAGTCGTGTGCAAATAAATCTGGGACAGTGTTTTTTTCACATGCAGATTCAGTTAAGAATTGAAGAATATCTCCATGGATTTCCTGCTATCAGAAAGAGTTACATTAAACTTTAACAGGTACTGAAACCCGTAACTCTCTCTGATAAGAGGAAATCCATGGAAATATTCTTCAAATTTTTAACTGATTCTGCATGTGAAAAAAACACTGTCCCAGATTTATTTGCACACGACTGTACATCCGCGACAAAAACAAAAACGAAAGAGCCAAGTCTAAGCAGTAAACATACGAACTGGGACGACTATAGACGTCTAATTAACGAGAACCTAACCCTACAAGTCCCACTTAATTCTGCGCAAGACATTGAAGCGGCTGTCAAACACCTCAATGACACCATTCAACAGGCTGGCTGGAGTGCTACCCTTGAAACTAGTACATCATCTGCAATGTATGATTGCCCCATAACAATTAAGAACAAAATTGAAGAAAAACTAAAACTACAAAGGCAATGGCAAAGACTTAGAAACACGGAAAATAAACGCCTACTTAATGCTGCAACAACAGAACTTCTTAATAATAATAAAAATGCATGTATTGAAACATTTCTCAAAGACCTCCCCCCACAGAAACTACAGACTACTCCCTCTGGAGGGCAACAAAAAAGATAAAACAATGCAAAAAAGCTACCCCACCAATCAGAACTCTACAAGGCACCTGGGCAAAAGCGACACAGACAAAGCTCGAGCTTTTGCAGAACATTTAACGGAAGTGTTTCAGCGCCATTCTACAGACAATGAACCAGAAGAAGAAAATAAACTCCTCCAAACTTTAGAAGAACCTTATCAGCTTGAACCACCAATTGAGCGCTTTAAAACCGCGGAAATTCAAGAAGTCATAAATTCCCTAAATCCCAAGAAAGCCCCGGGTTATGACTTGATCACCGCCAAAACTCTAAAAGAACTGCCTAACATTGGAATAAGGTACAGTACACAACTATTTAACGCAGTACTACGCACTGGATATTTCCCAGTGGAAGGTGGCTCAGATCATCCTTATCTTAAAACCAGGAAAACCTTCTGCAGAATTAAATTCTTACAGACCAATAAGTCTCTTACCTATAATTTCCAAGGTGTTTAAAAAACTCATTTTTAAGAGACTACTTCTAATTCTTGAAAATGATGAGACAATACCAAATCACTAGTTTGGATTTAGACAAATGACCTCTACAGTGAAACAAATCCATAGAGTGGTGGAAAATATCAATACAACTTTCGAAGCCAAACAATATTGCTCTGCCGCTTTCTTCGACATCACTCAGGCTTTCGATAAGGTGTGGTTCACTGGTCTTCTGTACAAGCTACGTATCCTCCTTCCATTAAACTATTTCGTAATTCTAAAATCCTACCTCCATGAGAAATACATCCTGATAAAAGTTGAATCTGCATATACTGAACTTTCTCTTTAAAAGCAGGAGTACCCCAAGGCAGTGTACAAATTTCACCTCTATTGAAAAATAGCTAAAGAAATGGAGAATAAAAGCAAACGAATCCAAATCAGTCCACATAACCTCCACCACGCGTAGGGAAGATTGCCGCCCAGTGCATTTAAACAACAATCAATTACCACAACTAGAAGAAGTAAAGTACCTTGGCATGCACCTCGACAGAAGACTTACTTGGCGTAAGCACATTGTTACCAAGCGAAAGCAATTAGGCATGACTCTCTCCAAGATATACTGGATGCTGGGACAGAAATCTAAACTTAGTCTGGATAACAAACTACTGGTATATAAAGTAATATTAAAACCAGTCTGGTCTTATGGGATCCAGCTGTGGGGCACAGCTTCCAATTCAAATATCGACATATTGAAGCGATTCCAGTCTAAAGTGTTGCGTATGATAACGGATGCGCAATGGTTCGTACCCAACACTGTTATCAGAAGGGATCTCCAAATTCCAACAGTGAAGGAAGAAATACTCCGATATAGCTTACAATATAGAGATCGGCTCAGGGTCCATCCCAATGAATTAGCAGTGAACCTAACGAATCAGCCTAACAACAATAGGAGGTTAAAAAGACATATGCCAATAGCAGAATATGCAATGAGGGAGAGAAATTGCACTGAAGCAAAATAGCATTCTCTTCGAGTTGCATATACTATTTTTTCACGTTGCAGGAAGATTTAAAACGAAAAACCTGTATTTTTAAAAGTCATTTATTACATTTTAGTTACAATTATTTTAAAATTAGTAGCCTATAGTAAATTTTAAAGTTGGTGGCACTGTAAGTCATTATGACAAGAGCTCACAATTATGTCAAATTCGAGGTTAGCAGATACCTGATAACTTCGAATTTGACATAATTGTTGTGTCAGTCATAATGAAAACTCCCTAGGGAAATTTTGGTCTTATTTAGTCTCTAGGGAGTAAATGTATTACTTCTGTCACAATTTTAATGCTATAGAAACCGACTTCTACTCCCGGTCGTGGAAAAACGATTTAACAACCAGATTTTGAATGTAATTTAGATAGTGTACTTTAGGTTAGTTTATAAGTCTTAGATTGTGAGTTTTTAATCCCTAAGTCACAAGAAGATTAAAAGCTTAATTGTTACTGAAGCTTGCTAGTGAGCATTTTTCTACATGTCAATCCATACCACCACACCATTTACTTAGTGCACTTGTACAAATTGTAAATAAAAATGGGACGTTAAATTTAAAAAAATTGACACATTACTGACATAAATATATACTTGAAAGTATAGAAATAGGGACCCTACAACTCGAAAACATTGTTAACAAACTTATTATTACGAGGGCACGTTGCATTTTAAAAAATCTAACAAATAGTATATTAAAGTATGAGTGGATAACAAGGTCTTTAAAACACGCGCGAGTTTTCGAGCACGACGGCGTAGCCGGAGTGCTCGAAATAGAGCAAGTGTTTTAAAGACCAGTTATCCACGAATACTTTACGCTATTTTTTATTATACCTGCAATACTGGAAATAAATTACGCACTAAAAACTTAAATAATTTTTGTCGTGATAAATCGAGAGGGCATAATAATATTGCTACTATAGTTACGAGAATTATTTACGTTTTTGTCGCGTCCTCGTCCGTTGTTGCATTCAGTCGTTTCCTTGACAACCTTTAAAGCTCGGCGAGCTCAGGCGTGCTTTAAACGGCGATTCTGATGGAGGTATAATAAAAAATATGTTTGAACAATTGTTGAACAATCTCAACTTTGTTAGTCATTTAAGATAGGATATGACAACAGTCCGTCAAAATAATAAAATGTATTTTCTAAAATAAAGTTTTTATTTTAAATATTAAAGACTTTCGTTGATTATCGCAATAGTATATTATATCATGAGGGACTAAAGTGCACCATTTAATCCAGTGAGTGGAGTTTGTTGCCTCGAGGGCGAATCCCGAGGGCAACAACCACTCAAGGGATTTAGGCATTTTAGTCCCGATGTATATAAGCTATTTGTTGCACTTTTGGGAACATTATCATCAAACATTTCCAAAATTTGGAATCTGTCAATTTGGAAACTGACAATTACAATTTATTAAAAACTGAATTGCAGCAGGTCCTGGATAGCCTGAATCAGTTGGCAGTACTGAAGTGTATTGTCAGTATATGTCAAATTCGAGATTTGCAGGTTAAGTTTTGCGTCAGTGTGTGTCAAATGACAAACAAAACCTAACCTACTAACCTCGTGTGTAAATAAATTTACCATAGTTACGGTATCATTTTTACTTTAGTCTCTAGGGATTAAATGAGCTACTTTAGTCCCTGTTTACGGGGACTAAAGTATCAACTTTAGTCCCGGAAGTGCAAAAAATCGTTTGTGCACCTTGTCAGATAAAGTTGTTGGTTGCACTTGGCTAGTTGTCGATCTCGGCTTCACCTTGATCGACACTTATCTTCTCGTGTGTAACAAACAATGCTCTATCCGCATTTGTTGCACAAATAACTATTTTCGCATTTCTACATTCATAATCGTTAAGTAAAGTGGTGTTTTAGAACATAGCAACCACTAAGTATAGTTACGAATTTTAACATAAAAATTATTTATTTTTAATCCGCATAATGTTTATAAAATATAATTACTTACATTTTAGAAAGTGTGTTAGTTTCAACTTGATTGGATATCAACTGAAACTCCTTATAGAGAGTCAGTACATAAAAACAGTTTCTGCTCAGCTTCAATATATATTTTTAAAGTCACTTTTATAATAAACATTTAATGTTTTTGTCATTTCTATACGAAATGCAATAAAATAGTACACGGACTCGTTATAATACTGGTTTTACTAAACTCGTATGGCTGTTCAAGTACTCGCTAACGCTCGTCTCAAACCAGCCATATTCGTTCACTAGAACATCACTTTTCTAAACCAGTTCCGTAATGTACTAATGCAACTCCTTGACCTTTGACAGCATTTAGTAGTGTTGAGTATCTTTCTATCTTTTTACTTTTTAAAGAAGAAAATTCTAGAAATTGAAGGTTTATTTCAATTTTAAGTGTATGTGAGGTAAAATGAAAGCAGAAAAGGCAAAAAATCGATAAAATGTATAGTATAGTATAGTCTCGAAATTAATATTTTTATTCAAAAAACAACTGTTACTTTTGGCTAATATTAATTTAACAAAAAATAAATTCCTCATTGGAATACAAAATAAATGCAAAGAAAACATAACCGATAATAAATTCTTCAGTGGAATACCTACAGAATTAAAGCGTAACGCCAGGGAACTTTCTCATTAATGTGACCGACTGCTGCAATTTTCTCATAATTTCATTTTTTACGAATGATTCTTCTTTAGCGTATGGGAAAACGAAAACGTTTGTGATTTTCGTGGCTCCTCAAGTATGATCAAATGTAGCCATTGCTTTCGATGCCCATAACTTGAGGGATGCATTTTTGGAGTTAATTCCGCCTGTTCTTAACTCCACATATAAAGTCTTTTTTCTTATAATTAATGTCATACACAGCCTCATCTGTTGCTCTTTGGTTTTTGTTACGGCCATATTCGTCTTCCGTTACTTCTAGGTTGTTATTTTCATTATGATTATCCTCATCGATCTGTATCAATCCTTAGGATTGATCTTCTCATATACCGGATTAGAATAAAGAGATTAACTTTCTTTTTCCATATCACTAGAATGTCGGGACCAAGAACGCATCTTTACGAGCTTGTCTCTCAGATTCTATTGTTTTCATTTTTGTTTACTTCTTTCGTTTTATTTTTTGCTTTGGTGTTTCCTTTGGTTCCAGAGGAAAGAGAAACACTTCCAGGTTGACCATCCAGTTTATTTTTCCTTCAATTTACATACGAACGTTGTTTCCCATATCTGGTATTCTTCAACGAGAGCTTCTTGATTTCCAATGGCGTGTTAGAAAATTAACTCAAAAAAAGTCTCTACACAAGCGACATGTACCCGTTGTTTCAAATCCAGAGAGAATATGTAAAGGGTTTTGTTCATCAATCTTTTTTAATGTTTTATTTAAATGGCGCGGGCGTGGAGACATCCTTGCGAACTACATTTTCATTGCTTCATTCCTAAACTTGTAAAATGTTCTACCAAGCGTGTTAGATAGAACGAAAACAACTAACATTCAATGGCTGGGTTATGTGGCTGCTATTTTATGACAATAGCAGAAACTTAATATTATTTTCTTAGCGTTATCACCAGAGCGTGGAGTCTAGGCAAAATGTAAATTAAACGAGGGGTGAGTACAACCCTAGCTAACTCTAACTATCGGTAGAGTATGGCATGAACAAGGACCAGGCAGCGATTCTTAAGGATATAGAAAAAATCATAAAACTTAAGACAAAATGGGCGCCAGTCGTTATACACAACATAATCATAAATCTAGCTACTAAAACGAATCACCACCTACCTTGGATGCCTCTTACTTCCACCTGAATCTTAAAAAAATACGATCAGGTACATGAAGGGTCGTAGTATAGATAGCCAAATAAAATTTATACCAGCAACAGTCAATAGAACTTAATAGCATCAACAATATCACAATTATCAAACGTAATTAGTGTTGGAGGCTCAATAAAGCCCAGAAATAGTAATTAACCATTAAATGGGTTGGTGTAACTCAAATCATAATACAAAAAATATGAATCACTAGAATTCAAAACAATTTACAATGCAACATATTAAAACTTCAACGCCAGCAGCATGTTGCGGTATCAAAACGACTTAGAGACACCCACGCGGGGTGAGTATCGCACGACTGGTTAAGTCCGGGAAAAGATGGCACCCTCGCCCTGAGATTCGTTAAAACAGGCTAAAGGCCTCGGCTGATGCGCTCAAGGAGTTAGGCGTGGTTCAAACAGTACATCACTGGGCAAGAGTGGTGAGACATATACAGGGTAAGTCAAAATAAAAGGGTGCCACCAGGTCTGTCGTGGGAGTGTAATCGTGTAACCGGACCTGGACGATTAGACGGGACGAGAAGTACACAGGGTACTACGTCAGGAAGGTACTCGAGAACTGTCGAGCTCGGATTACAAGTTAGGGAAAGAAATACTTGAATTACTATGTCGATACTCGCTGCCACTGCGGCGACGTCGCCAGACCTACCTGCAACGCTCTAACGTTCAAGCTTCGTCGTACATCAATCGTTACACCAAGATGCTTAAGCTGAAAAGAGCATGCACAGATCGAGCACAATAATAAGTCCCTTATTCAAATATACATCTATTGTCTGACGATACCAAGGGACAACGAACACGTTACCGAGATTACTCTAGGCCTTAATTTATGGCCCCAGCTGGAGTGGCGTGTTACTTCTAATACACATAAAATGGTCAACACATACAACCGGCCTTGGTTTGCCCGTTAAGCGACTAATTAAGAATAAAAGCGGCCAAAGCACATTGATTTACAGCGACTGTATCGCAAGGTTATGCTATACACAAAGCAAATGTGTAATTACGAAAAAGTCCATGAATTGCATCGCTTAATTAGGGCACGCACAAAGCAAATGTTTAGTTATGAATACAAGCGTCCGGAGTACATGAATTTTGTAGCAACTGTATCGCAAATTTAGGTCATACACAAATCAAATGTTTAGTTATGAATACAAGCGTTCGGAGTACATGAATTTTGTAGCAACTGTATCACAAATTTAGGTCATACACAAAGCAAATGTTTAGTTATGAATACAAGCGTTCGGAGTGCATGAATTTTGTAGCAACTGTATCGCAAATTTAGGTCATACACAAAGGCAAATGTTTAGTTTTGAATAGAAGCGGCCGAAGTACATGAATTTACAGCAATAGCTGCAAGATTTAGTCACATAAATATCGGCGCATTAGTAACACCAACGGCGATCAGAAATGCAGCAATTTAGGAAATTAGCTTGGCTTTAGGCCACATAAATGACAGTCCAGTCGCTCTGCAGGCAGTGAATCATGCACAATAACGTTAGCACATACACGAGTTAAGTTCAGGTTACATGAAGGATAGTTAATAGGTTACACAATTATTTACAACGATACCTGTGTCTTTGACGTCTCTTGAGCGAAGCGTGGGAGGCTACCTGGCGATGCCTTCGACAGGGGCCTAGGTTTGAATGCGGGGGCGGTACGTGAGCATAATGGGCCAGGATCCGCCTTGAAATGGTGTCAGTTGGGATGGGACTCGCACATGAGCCCGAAACGACTATAAGATCGAGGAAGCTCCACCCGTCCTGCCAGTGTAATCCCCCATTTAGCAGGAAAGAAGGGTTAGCCCTTATTCGACGATGCAGAACGAGGCCATCGGAATGCATCAAACACCCACGTAATCAACGATACTCAACACCCACCGCTGCGTGCCTTACAGTCAACCGCTCTCTCGGAACTCGCTGTCTGCAAGAAGAAACCACGCCAAGCGTACCCAAGCGGAGCAGTAGGCAATCACGAGGCGAAGTCTTAGGTGGCTGGAACTCGTTTTGGCCGCGCTTAACGAGCACGTGCTTTATAAAGGGTGGCTTAAAACGACGAAAACGAGACAGCTGCGCCAATCTACAGGGTGTTCGAATTCAAAAATTGTTAGAATATGTGATGAAAAGTTAAGAATGCTGGAATCGGATTTGAAATACAGACAGGCTGTTCTGAAAGCTTAAATGATTAACTCAATTATTGAAGGCTGCAAAATGGTTTAACAAGCATTACAAAGTCACAGTTATAATAACTGACATAACAATGATATCTGAATGGCATGCAAACATTCAGCTGGCGATTAATGAAACAAAGCACTCTCGACCGGCTCGCAAAAACTGGTAAAATTTGAATTTGCAGGGCGCTCAAGGTCACACTGCACAAGGGGTGTTGTACAGGGTACATACAAGCATGCTTTCAGCTAATCCCTAGCTGAAAACGCACTAGCGTCTGATAAAACTATCAATTTTACTTCCGTACGCTTTTACTTTAGGCCTTTGTATAAACAATACGCAAATAATAGAAGCTAAAACTCCTTTATCGAACAATCAAAACACTAAATCGCAATTTAGTATGTAATTAATGCGGCAGAAGATGCTCTCCACAGCTCCTTCATATGCAATCCACAGGTGCGAAGATATCATGCAAATCGCCACATTCCTGGATTGAAATTAACTGGAATGATCTTAGCTCAGAACTCGTGCGGATCGACGTGCTCCAGAAAACTCAAGGAGCAATTTATCCAGATATTACCAAAGATGATAAATCAGTACGCCTGAAGGTAAAAAAGCCTAAATATCACTTAATTAGTTCCGAAAACTCTCACTCTCACTAAAAATGGAAATCTGCCTCACGTGCAAACGACACCGTTATAAGGTTATAACGTACGCCGCTGTCGTTGACAGGAAACAAAAATTCTGCTAATAAGCATAGCCTGCTTTGATCAAGGTATTTCAAATCTCTCAAGAGGCTTGAATTTAAGGCGTTCCCAGCCGCCCCAGACGAGCGCTTGCAATCAAAGAACGCAAATCGGAAAAACTAAAAATTCTTTCGTGACGCTCTCGACGAAAAGAAAATCACGCTTGATTTTTATATTAGAGATGTACCGCTCCCTTAAACGAAGGGTGGACACAACCTGGACTAGCACAAGAACGCTCGGTAGATTAATGGTGTGGGTAAGGACTACGCAATGATCCTTCGGGCTTTAAAATTGAACAGTAGAATTACGAAAATATGTGCGTCTTGTCGTTACTCACAACTTAAAAACAAATCTAGCTAATTAATAACACACCAACTACTTTTAGCACTTCGCTGCGTACCTACATAAATTGTACAGGCGAAAGGGTTGTGGAAAGAACACAGGACAATTGCCAACAACAAATAAACAGCATTTAGGAATCAACTTCCAAGTATTTTAGTCACAAAGTATGCTAATTAATAGCTCGAGGTGAAAGTCAGGATCGCACTTGACATGTAGGCCCAACGTCCAGCGTTATAAACTGATCGATTAAAAAAGTAATTAACACGCTTCAGTTGAATATTCTAAGGCCTTAGCAAGAACTGAGTATATTTGCGACAATTCTCTTTGTCGATAAAAACGCTGAGGAATGCATGTACTTACAGCTTGATTTGCTGTTATGTCCAGCGATAGTAAGGGGAAAGATCCTGGTATATCGCATCTTGATAAATAGGGCGTCTAAGCAGGATTTGGCTGCTTCATTTCGTAGAACCCAAAGAATGCCAACGAGCAAGGAGAGCTGTTAACTGCGGAAAAAGCTACCTCGTGCCTTCTGGAAATCATAGCCAGCTCGCACGTAGGAGCGAAAAAACGGGGGGCTGAATAACTGCAGGATAACCTCAAATAAGCCGCATGGGAACCGGCCTAATTATCGAAATTAGTATGCAAAATTTAACTAGAAGAGGCATTCTTACCAAAGCTGTGTACGACCGCTAATGGAGAAAACATCGCAGCTAACGGTTTTTATTTGTTTAAACAAGATCGGTCTTAGCCTGCTTAGTTAATTTAAAATCTCCCAAAGGTGCTCCGTAAAAAATTAATAATCGAGAAACTCGACTGCCTGTCAGCGAGCTTACTTGGGAAACAAAGCGAGCGCGCTTTGACCAGAAATGGCTTGCAGGAGCATTATCTCCAATGTCAGGCGTTTTACGCGATAAACCTGAATTCCTTTCTTACATTACTTAAAATATAAGGTGGTCCGAAAGAAGATGCGAATTGCTAGCACGCACTATTGAACACATCGAGAAACGAATTGCAGGCAACGCACAAATGAAAATGGAGTTTTTGTTTTAACTCCAAAAGTATTAGTTAAATAAAAGTTATATCTTGATTATACATTAGATCTTTAGCCTTGACGCAAATATGTTTACTTTGGACCCCAACAGATGAGCACCTTACAAAATTAACTCATTTCTTTGCTTTGATGTTTTCAAAATTGCTTGTTTCAAAACTTCCGCTTTCGAGGGAGGTTCCGTGTAAAGCCCTTTACGGATATTTTTATTTTGCCGCTATAACAAGATAGTTATTTCTGCTCATTACGCCCTAAGGGTTTGTTTTTCTAGAGCTTGGAGAGAACCATTTATTTTATTTCCTGGTTTTGTTATGCTGTTTGTTGCAGTGATTCTAGTAATCCAAATAATTTTGTCGAGAAATTAAACTTTTTTGTCCCTCGCCAACTTATGTCTGTTGTTAAAATATTATGCTCAGACTATTTTATAACTTCTTTCATTTTACACCTAAACCTATATTCAAGATAATTTAAATGACCATGGTTGATATTTTACTGCTGACATAGTAACATAATTTGCTGAATTGTTAGCAATAAGTATCCTTTTTTATATTGCTGCTATTACGCCACATGTCCACAGAGAACCCACATACAGATTGCGACAGGCAACTAGGACCATTGCAAAAGCAAGAAGAATATGCATGTGGCCGTCGTGATGTTTAACAAACGAACAATCAATGTGCGATAGGGGTAGGTCGTTAGGATCATTATAAATACAAGGTATATATTCGATTTTTTATTTTTTTAAGTACAATTACGGCCACATGTAAGTCCCCTTGCTTTTGCTATGGTCCTAGTTGCTGCCGCAATCTGTATAAATGTAACATTAAACGTAACTGAATCTTTACTCACTTGGTTCTACAAAATATTCGAGAAATCAATTTCGTTGCGGTATTAATTGCTGTAAATAACATTTAGTTTTTGAAAAATGTTATTCCTACAAAAGCTCACACGTAAAACTATACATCGGCTATCAAAGCTTAAAATACACAAAAAATGACGTTTAATAACTATAAGTGATAGCAATTTTTTCTAGTAAAACCTTCTTAAAAAATTATGTTTTGGTTATCAGTAGTATATGGACAAAATATTAAAACTACAATATATTATATGTATCGAGAATACGTTTATGATTAAGAGAGGGTCCTCAAAATTCTGAACAGAATATAATTAAATAAATTTTAAAAAAATAACGTCTACGAGAGGCTATAAACGCCCAATTACTAAATTGTTTGCAATCTTCAACATTTTTCAAGCACTTGAAACGGAAGGACAAGTGTCTGACATCAGGACAAATTTTCTTAATTATCTGCTTCTGTAAGCTGTTCCACTTTCTCGAAAGTGTTTGATTTTCAGCGTATAAGCTAAAGAGAAGGAAGAGCCAGCCTCATAACACAGAGATCAGCTTAGGGGTGCATCAGGAGCTTGGTGTATAGCTTTTAGGAGCTTAGCCTATTAGACGAGGGACTAATTGGAGATCCTCTTAGCAAACGTAAGTACTCATAGTAAGCTTCAAGCACAATATTTAACAAAAGCTATTTTAACTAGTTAGTTTCAATGCAAAATCCAAATCGCCAACCAACTACAAGAGTAATTAAAAACGCGGAAGACTGAACGAGCGTTTCTGTTTGGTTACAAATGAGGGCGGTGGTATATTATTCTGTAGTATTATGCAATTAAAACAAAAAATACGGCAGAGAACTGCAGGAACATTATATTGTTTTCCCGCGAGTGCAATTAAACTGAAGTCCTATGAATATGCAATTATCAAGCTACATTTCATTATTCTGAATTCTATGAAAATGTACCGTAGTACTTAGTGAACATGAGATAATATTTTAATAAAGTATGAATATTCATGTTAATAGATAAATACGCACAATTTTATAATCGGTGAAGAGCGACTCTAAAAAATACGGTGATGCAAATTCCGTTTCAACTACATTAAGATTTAAAATTGTTCACGTAAATGTCTTAATTTGTAAATTATGGGAGTTACAGGAAGGAAAGAAGATAAATGACTGGAGGGTCGTCGAAAACCTTGGCCCACTGCATCGATCTAAATTGAAAGAAAATCTAACCTCAACAGGGAATTTAGTAAATTATAAATACTAGCAGGCCCACTCCGAATAAAACTTCGCAATCAGAGCTGGGCAGTAATTAATTACTTTGTAATTAAATTACTAATTAAATTCCTATTGGTTAATTTGCCTTGAAATTGAATTACTTTTCAAAATGCGGCAATTGTAATTGGGAATTGCCCTTTCTGTTAAAAAGTACTTGAAAATTACTTTTTGAAAGTAATTAATTACTACATTCAATTACTCAATTACTTTTGAGTAATGAAATTACTCTGAAGTATTTAAATTACTTTACAAGTATTTGAATTATTAGTGGTAATTGAAATTACTGAAGGTAATTGAATTACTTTGTGGTATTTCAATTACTGACCTCGATTGAGTGCTAAATATCCAGAACGCAAAAAAATACAATAAGGTCTTATTAAATTACATATTAAACAAATCGGGATAGGGTATTCCCCAACCAGTATAAGCCTAATTTATGATTTCCTCTGACGATCGAATAGCAGCAACTTTTGTGCAACATTTGCATTTTGTACGACGCGTTCACGAATCACGAGCAAAGAGTGCATTGGTGCGTGTATGTAGTAAATGTGATATGTAGGTTGTAACAGTCAAACTAATATCTATTGTTGAAGACGCTAAAACTATATTTTCGGTAAGTACGTTATAGATTACAATATCTACGGTAAAAATATAATTTAAAATAGCTTCATTAGACGATATTGGTTCATAATAATTATTTATTCCTTTCAATTTGCTTGTTTTAAATGATGTACTAGCATAGGGCTATACTGTAACGGGCGTTAAGTTCAGACAATCACGTTTTTGAGTGAGTAATTGAACTAAACGGCCAAAATCCGATAACAACATTTAAACAGCGTAAAACGCATAAATAAAATGTACCTAAATGCGAAATTGTGGGCCTGGTTGACTCAAAAATACAGTATGGGGTATGGTACTAATACAATATAAAAACACCGCATAAGTTTACCGCACTCTTGCAATGAACATTTTGTAAATTATCCATTCTTTGTCGCTTTCTTGCCTTGTAATTAGGGTTGCCAGATTTATAACCAACGTTTCCGGGACAATAGGGGGGGGGGGGGGGGTTGAATACGTAAATGTATTATATTTTTACTCATATATCTACTATCTACTAAATAATGCGTTTGTAAAATAAAGTTATATATTCATCAACAAAAAAAACTACTGCTTGTGTTTCTGTATTGCAAGTTTTACAATGGGCCATAAAATCACTTTTTGTCGATCCAATTATTAAAATCTGGGCCATTTAGCCATTTTTCATTGAAACTAGTTAGTCTCTTCTTAGATGTTTTAAACGTAAGTTTAGGTTGATTTGTGTAACGTGTTTACGTGTATGCTCGATGCCCTTACGCGATCAACGATCATCGATCAACTATGAACATACACGAATACAGGAATGCGCGGTCGGCATAGGAGTAGGCAGTAGTCGTTGGATTATCGGTAGTGGCTTGCGAAATTACATTAAAAACAGGTAGGTTTTTGATGTAATTTTGCATTCCGGGACATTAGCTTAAAATTGCGGGACACGGGACAGAGCAATGAATTCGGGGACAATCCCGGAAGTCCCGGCCACCTGGCAACCCTACTTGTAATGGTCATGTGCTGCTTTGTATATGGACTACTGCAGCATATTAGGTTTAACTAGCAGTTCAGTGAGACAAATGTCTCATTTAATAAAACAAAAAAGACCGTTTTGCAAATAGAACGCGTATTCACCACACGTACGTATATGACATCATTGTTGGTAGCAGTCGCATTCGCCTTGATAAAATTTGCCTAGAATCTAACCTAAAAAGTTAGGATTATAATTAAGATAATAATTAGTGTTAGAGACTGAAATTCGGTTCCTGACCTGACATGACCATTCCAAACATATAACTTTAATGACTTTTTTCTCTATCTCTTACGGTTTGGCTGCTGAAACAGCTTCCCAGACAGACAAAACAGCGTCCCGGACAAACACGTCTATTAGATAAAGGATTATTATTAAAAATCTGGAATAGTGTCTTATAAAAATCGTGACTTTCTTATAATTCCGATTACTTTATCCAACATTACGTCTTTACGTTATATCGGATGCTGCGTTGACGGACAAAACATACAAAACCATGCTAATTACGAGACATTCAAATATTGACTTCGTAATGATTTTACACAAAATTCCATTTAGTTTTCTTTAAAAAACCGTGCGTAGTGACCCAATTTATGTAATTTCAGATATTTTATTTCCCTAAATTTAAAATCAATAGGTAATATTAAAAATTTGGTAAAATTAATAGGTAGTATTGAAGATGTTAAAATTTTGAAATTTGAAGTAAAAATATGAAAGCAACCTGCGCCATTTGTCGAACGTTGACAGTAATTTTATGAAATACGTATTTTCCCCGTTTCTTGCAAGGTGTGTTCAAAAAGAAATTACATAAGGATTGGCCATGAAATATAAAAGTAATGTCAACAGCAAGCTTTAGAATTCATTAACTGTCATCGCTTTTGTTGTTATTGTAAGCTTATATTATACGCTGATATCGTGATTGAAAATTCTAAAGATTCCTGTCTCTAAAGCTTGCTGTCGACATTAGTTTTATTTTCCATGGCCAACCCTTACGTAATTTCTTTTTAAACACATGGTATAAAGGTCTCTTGAATGTAAAAATGACTTCGCTGTACGTTCTTGAGCAAATGTCTTTTATTTTTGTATCTGATGTAAGAATTCTTATTTCAATCAGCCGTATTGTAATCAATAATCATGCAAGGGAGGAAATGGCATTTTAGTCCAGATTTATACATATGACACGTTGACATTTTATGATGAGAGTATCTCTTGTATTCAGCTGCATTCAAAAATATTGAAAAATCAGGAGGCTAGTTAATCTATTACTGACGAGGGAACAAAACGTATAGTTTCGGGAAACCCTTACAGGCGACAGAAAATGTCACTTTCGTATAAAAAGGTAAACATTTTTTTTCGAACTGAACCAACAAAAAATGCTCAAGTTGCGCCAATTGAATCACCATGTAGTGTTCTTTACAAAATCTAAATATAATTTTGCTGTCAAATAATTAAGAAATCCAATGCTGCACCCTGTATACTTAAGTAAGTTACATATTTTCGTCATTCAGTCTCATGTTAGGCGTATTTAATAGTAGATTGTTCTACAAGTTCAGAAAAGTGAGAGTTTTTCAACATTTAATTTACGAGCGAACGATGCAAAGGGAGTGGATTAATTTTGCACGAACATGGAAAAATTACCATTATAACATTCAGCGTGCTGACATCATTATGACAGCAGATTCAGGATTCAGTGCTACCAACCGATTTTCAAATTTCAAAATTTAAATTACACTAGCTGTCATTTTCATGCCTAGACATGCAAAGAGGGTGTTTCTAGCCGATTTAGACGAATGCAAAATCAGTGTTTCTGGACGGAGGCCGTCAACCGACGTCAACATAACCTACAAAAGTTGTTTAAAATGTTGTAATTTCGTCATTTTGATTAAAAAAAACAATGTGCCCGTCGGCACTGGAAGTTCCTTTTTATCCCTCATGTGGTTTATTTGCTTTGGCCCTACGGGCCTTGACATCTAAATCCACATTCGTGATAAGAAGCTCAACTACAGTGATAACCTATGTGGAAATTAATACATCATTCATCATTCATTCTAAATCTATAGCCTCTTTTATACCTTTCGGTGTCGAGGACCATTCACACTCGCGGGAAGGGCAACGGAGGTAATGCGCCGCATGGGACTTACATTACGCTCCCCCGCAAGCAAACATACCACACACTCAACAACTTACAGCTAAACTTAACTAACGAGTTCAAATCCACTGCCGCTCCGAGAAAATTCTCGGCTACGGCCAGGTTTGAACCCATGTCCACCTGGTTGCTATGCAGACTACAAATCCACTCAACCACCCATGTGGGGAAATTAATACAAAAATAAAAAATTGAAATTAAATTTCCAAGTCCCTATATCTTCTTACTGAATGGACTTTGTACCAAAGTATATTAGGGTTAATCAGTTTCTTTTAACCTAAGGAATCTATGACCAATCGGTGTCCCATTCTTTTTGTGACACCCTGTATAATTGTTATCCTTGACTTTATTTATTTACTTACACCTTACATCAAAACAAACTAAAAAGTTTTGGTTTTGATGGACGGTGCATATAGTTACAAGATTTATTATCAAAAAACCTTCAAAAGTGATAAGTATGTAGGTTACTATAGTTAACAAAACATAAAAATTAAGCATTTTTAGATTACGATTACGAATCGACACGACACTAATGATAGTTGCAACTTGCAAGAAAGTTCTACTAAATACGACTATATGACAATTATTTTTATTGAAAGTAATTGATAAAGTAATTGATGTTTACAATTACAATTACTAAGTAATTGGTACTTGAATTACTATTTCCTGTGAGTAATTGAATCTCTGGTAATTAAATTACTTCATTGGGCGGTAATTGGTAATTAGTAATTAATTACTTTTTTAAAGTAATTTTCCCAGCTCTGTTCGCAATTGATAAAAATAATACTTGTCTTTCCCAATTTTTAATCCAAATTAGTGAATAGTAGATTGCTTTTTTTGTACGCATGTTTTCAGTTAATTTTGTAATTTTAATCGGACACCATAAGTGCTGATTATAGAGATGACATTTTGATACAGTTCTGAATTGCTGTATTTTTGTATGCGGCACCACAGGTAAAATCCGCACCTAAGACAGCTACTTTTTCTCTAAAATGAATACTTAAACAATCGATCAACTCACGTTGATACGTACACCATATACGTTTTGTTGATTTAAGGATATATCAATTTTCAAGCTTCCACAAATTTAGACTAAATTAGATCCAAAAGCTGAAACCGAATAATATGCAAGAAATTGTAAAAAAGACGTGCAATAAAAAATTGCATTGTTGATTTAGAAAAAGAATGATAAAAATCGAAATGTAACAGTCACAAATGAGCTCTAGGGAGAAAACGACTTATGTTTTAAATATAGAGTTTACCTTGCAAAGTTTTAAAAAAAATTGTGGTGTTCTCATCGTTTGAATTTCAATTGAAAGTCATTTGAACAACGCTCTGGAATTCATAAATTATCATTTCCTATAGAAGTGAAATAAACCGCAACGGCAGGGTTTAATACCGTCAAAACTCCTTTGAAATTTTAACAAACCTTCATCGCATGAGCGCAAGCGGTTCTTAATAAAAATGCACGAAGCCGCACAATAAGACTTAAAAGAACCTTAACATATGAATGCTTTTACGGCAACTACTTCTATAGTGAAAGGCAACACCTGTACAAGTATGCAAGTCATAAATAAGTTGCACGCGCATTATTTTTCGGTTTGCGCGAAACAGCATCCTGTGCAACATCCGCAACAGTTACATACAACGTGTCACACATTGTGTAGATGCCCACAAAGACAATGCATTGCAGTCCAGAAACGTTACGGCCTGCTAATTTAGCTGACAATCAGTCGTGTTCTAACAAAAAGAGCTCAACAGCACAGTTTTTCGTTTTATAGCATTTCGACAGACACGTAGCCTTTGTATCACCTCTGCTATTGATGGTAACAAGAAATAAGGATAAAAAGTTTACAAAATCAATGAAAACTACTTCTAGTTATTTTCATTAAACACAAAACCAAGAGCAAAAAGGAAAAACTTATCGAAAACGTGGAATATACCCCCTGAAAAACTCAAATTTTATGTGAGCTCTTATACTTAATGTGGAGATGGAATGTACTCGTATCTAGCTACCACGGTCCCTATTAACAAATGAATGCATTTACAGACATTTAGATGTCTACGATTTTTCTGTTTCGTTATTTTAAAAACTAACAACACTAATTTAATAGGTGGAATTATTGGCACCAAATATTAATAATCCAACATGTGAGCAAACCAAAGTGAAATCAAGCTAGGCTTTTAAAATTGAAACATGTCGATTATTAATTCACATTATGTTAATGTTCTAGAATGAAATAGACATACATAACCTAAACCATTGCATAACTGTCACCATCATGTCAAAATTTTATTTGAAAATTAACATAAACACCAACATGTAGAGAAAGCCGGGACTGGTAGCTCAGTAGTAAGCATTCTGACTACTGATCGCGAGTTCGATTCCTGGTCCCGGTGAGGTTTTTAAAATTTAAAAAAATGTGGATAAAAACCTCTACAGACTGACATCATTCGGAAGTGATGTGTAGCATGTACCTTGCTAGGGTTGGAATTCCTTAGTCTCGGAAAAATTCTAAGTACTCCGCATTTAAAAAATACCTAGACCTTGTCCATAACAAACAATCAAACACGTAAACAATGCTACATCTGCTACATCAATCATTTCGATAATAAACACTTTTTGTTCTTGATTAAACATGTGTAATTTAAAATTTGGTAATTTAAACAACTTGACACTTTTACTACAACATTAAGAACAAGACAATGTTACCGGAACGGTAACACAAATACGATAAAAAGTAGAACCAATGTTACACAATTGAACGCTTTAACAATTAATAGCACCAAACTAAATCAACGACCATCATAACACTCTTCAAAGCAAGCCAGATAGAGAACTGTGAATACCCAAAAATGGTCCCGTGGCCATTGCGTTTAACAAGGCCCGCTAACTAAACTCCGGCAGCAGAGGTAGGTTAACACTAAACTAAATATAACTAAATACAGGCGCTGCTAAGTTAAATAATCAACAATTCGCAAATTCAAATTGGAAAATTCTCTGGTATTATAAGTATCATTAATTTCCAAAGAAGATAAAATCTCAACAATTGTTGCCTCCATGAAATGCAAACGAACTGATAAGCTATATCCTTTTAAGGTAAAAACAAGACGTAAATGTCGCACAATTAAACATTTTTGTTTTAATTTATTGAGATACCCTCAAGGATATTTCTTTGAACTTCAATCTGATCACAAATAATCAATGAAAAGTTTTGTTCAGACTTAAATTACTACTATAATCATAAAAACTAGGTCTTACTCATTAGCAGTTCCCAGGCTCTAATTACTTAATTATACTTAGCTAATGTATACACTAGTAACACTTTACTCTGCTTTGTCACAAACACTTAAAATAACTCAAAGGGTTTGGTCCTCTTGAGTCTTCTGACTAACATCGTATTGTCGAGGAGCTGGATGACCTCAACATTTACATGATGAAGTCGCTGTTCATGACTTCTGGCGATTTTTTCGATGGTTTGTCTAACAGTTTCTATTTCTAAATCTCTATGTAGGTCGCTGTTTCTGTAGTACCAAGGGGCATTAATAATGTTCCTCAATATTTTATTCTGGAAGCGCTGGATAATGTCAATATTGGTCTTTCTGGCACAACCCTACACCTGTCCATACAGGTTTAAGAATTTGTTTATACAGTAGTATTTTGTTAGAAATTGGGAGGGTGGAATGTCTACCCAAAAGCCAATTCGTGTCCCTATATTTCATTCCGACTTCTAGCATCTAGCGTAATACCCAAACATTTTGCTGTATTGCCATATGGTATTTGCGTATTATTGATGTTAGTGGGAATATATTGATCACGTTTATTTGTAAAATTGACATGAACGGATTTAGTTTCATTCAATTTAATTCTCCAGCGTTTGGTCCAGTCACTAATTTGCTTAGCAGCTGTTTGTAGTTGTCTTACTGCTTCTTCGTGATTTTCGCCCACAGCCAATATAGCTGTGTCGTCTGCGAATGTGGCTATCGTGTTATGCATTAGGTCAGGAATATCACTGGTGTATAGTAGATAGAGGTCAGGTCCTAATACACTGCCCTGTGGTACTCCTGGTGGAATGTCTTTTATTTCGGAATATGCATCTTCTTGCTTAATTCTGAATGCTCTATTTGAATTGTAAGATTCCAACAATTGTGCATATTGTCTAGGCAAAAGCTTTCTTAATTTCAAGTTAAGTCCCTCGTGCCACACTTTATCGAAAGTTTGGAGGAAGATAGTAGAACAAACTTTTCTTTCTTCTAAAGTTCTTTCTATTATGTTTGTTATCCTGTGGACCTGGACAATAGTTGAGTGGTTTTCTCTAAAGCCAAAATGGTGTGAGGGGATTAGATTCTTCTCTTCTATAATGGGTTTCAACCTTTTAAGGAGTAATTTTTCAAACAATTTCGAAATTACGGGAAGTAAAGATATTGGTCTATACGATTAAACTTGATCGGGAGGCTTTCCAGGTTTAGGGATCATCATATCTTCAGCTAGTTTTCATATCATGGGCACATATCTCAGTCTAAATGCGGCATTAATCAGGTAGGTAAGCTTGACTATAGCTTTTCTTGTTAACTGTTTTAAAATTTCCCCAGTTATCAAATCGAATCCTGGGGTCTTCTTTGGTCAACATTGATTTCAGCTCAACTTCTATTGGGGTAGTGAGTCTGATTTCACATTCTTCTTGGCTAAGATTTTCCCAGTCTAGGATGGCTTCCCCTTCATTCGATTGAAATGTCATTTCCAGATGTGCATTTTTTATTTGTGGATTCTGCAGAATTGGTCTTTTTAATCTTTTGGTAACTCTCCAGAGTGAGTAGTCAGTTTTCCTGTTATTTGACAACTCACTTAGATAGTTTCCAATAGAATCATTTTTAAATCTTTGAATCTCTCTCTTAAGTTGCTGAGTAGCGTTGTTCAATCTAATTTTGTCTGCTGGTGCTCGAGACTGATGCCACGTTTTTCTGATTTTTCTCTTTTCAGAGATGAGCTTTCGTATTCCTCTAGTGTAGTTATTACCTTTGGTCCTTGTGATGATGGAAGGAGTATTGTCCCATGCGGCTTCCTGGATGTCCTTTACGAAATTTTCAGTCTCATTATCTAATTGTTCTAATTGCTAAGAGGAACTGACAAATTGATATTTTCTTCTAGTTGTAATTTGAAGCTACACCAATCAGTTAATTTGTTAACTAACCCAGGAGTTAATTCCTTTTGTATAATACTATCGCTGAGCGTGAGAAGTATGGGTGAGTGGTCAGAGTTCAAGTGCCATGCTTCTTCCACCTGCATGTAGTTCACGCATATATTTCGAGTTACATACATATAGGTATATATATATATATATTTGTGAGTAAATAATTCTACATAAAATTATTCAATACATCATTGTTGACGTTTCTCGCATGCCCTTTTCCATATAGCTCAGTCTTGCCAGTCTTCTTCATGTAATCCTCTACTTTCCATAGCTTCTGTCACGCCTTGCATCCATGTTGTTTTTGGTCGCCCACGTTTCCTTCTTCGGTTTGGAATCCATTCCAGCATCTTCTTGGGCCACCTTTCATCCGGCATTCTCTTTAAGTGACCATACCATTTCAGTCTTTTTCGTTCTATTGTCTCTACCAAGGTTTCCTCCACTTCCATCCTTCTTCTAATCTCGACATTTGGAATCCGGTCCATCTTTGTTAAACTACAGCTGCGTCTCCAGTATTCCATTTCAGTAGCGCTAATAGTTTTAGCTTGTCTTTTTGTTACTTCCCATACCTCTGAATTATATGTAGCAATACTTTGGACAATTGTGTTGTATATTTGTTTTTTTGTTTTTACTGATAATTTGTTTCCCCATATTATGGGGTGCAGCTGCCTAACAGCCGTCCTCGTTAAGTTCATTCTCCTCTTTATTTCATCTTCGCTTCCTCCTAGATTTGTAAAATTTGTGCCTAGGTACGTATACTTTTCCACGCATTTTAGTGTGCTAGGCACAAATACTTTTCCACGCATTTTAGTGTGCTATCCTCCAAAACCAAATCTTCACCTTTACCACCTACTACCATATATTGCGTCTTGTCGATGTTGATCTGAAGCCCCCATTTGCCATATTCTTGCTTTAACTTTTTAAACATATAGCTTATGTCAATGTCATCCTCTGCACAGATAACCTGATCATCTGCGTAATGCAATGTGTGAATAAAGTCATCATCCACTTCTATCCCCATATTTCTACAATGCCTTTTCCAATTTGCCAACGCCTGTTTTATATATATCTTAAATAATGTCGGCGCTAAACAGCACCCTTGTCTCAAACCTTTGGTGACGACGAAAGACTGTTTTGATATCTTTGCCCCTGTCTTTATTTGGCATCGCATGTCGGTATATAAAGCTCTTACAGCATTTATGTATTAGTCCAGTCAAATGGTAATTCGAGGTGGAAAGTTCTGGTGTAATTGGTTTTAGTGGCTTACTTTATGTTTTTTGGGGTGCTGAACACGAATCTGAAGTTGTCCAACAAATTTTTTTCGGCAAATATGAGAAATCATAAAAAAACCACTAAAAATCGCAGTTTTTTTTTGTTTTTAGCTTATAACTTGCAAACTAAGCTTTTTACGCAAAATATGATTCTATATTAAACTAAAGATGAGAAAATTTTCTACAATTCATGTTTGTATCAATTTTTTGTACGACATATGGTTTCCGCGCTAAGAGGCGTTGAAAAACTGCCGAAAATCAGTAGATTTTGGAAAATAGCAAAAAACACATTTTTTACAGGATTTCCGTTCATAACACTAAAACTAAGCATTTCTCTGTAAACATTATCCTATACTTTGAAATAGCAGATAAAATTCTGTACAATTTATGTGTAAATTATTTTTTCGGACCTTCAATAGTTATGAGAAAAGCAATGACGAATGCATGTAGTAGTCAGTCGCCTCCTTATTGAAGGTAGGTATATACTTAAATGCATCATTATACGTCTGCGCAGATATGTAAAACGTTGACGTTAGGTTATATAGGTGCAACAAAAGGATAAACAGCGATTCATGGTTGATTGATATGAAAACTGTGTAATGTTAATTAATATAATAAAATAGGTAGGTGACGTATTGAGCTAGTGGACTATCTTGTGACTTTCAGCTCCCCCTCTTTCTGCTGATAGAGATATGAACAGATATTTCTGCTGATTATTAGTACCATAATAACTGTTTAAAAAAATCTGTACATTGGTAGGCCCAAGGTTGGTGTGAAAGAAAAAGGTTGGCCCTTATGCTAAAGAAATTGGAAGTGCTATGGAGAACATTTTTACTTTTATGGAAAACCGTGATGACGAATGTCAATTTTCATTAGACCAGTTAATAGCTCAGACAGAGGGTGACTACATTCCCGAATGAAAAACCGTAACGAACCATCTACTGGAGAGATATGGGGAGGATGTAATCATATCAAAGATTAAACAGAATACGATCGTATGTTTCAAACATACTGGCCATAGGATTTTGACAGATGCGTGGTACACCGAAAAACATCTTCAATTAGTTGAGACAGAGGCTGTTATAATTCTTGAAGAGATAAGATCTGTATCGTATGTCGTGGATGATTATCCCCTTTCAGATTTATTCTTGCACGAAAATTAAAGCCTGGGTCCTGAGGTTCTCAAACTTTTCTTTGAAATGCTGATACTGAAGAAGAACCGTGAGAACAGTGATAAATGAAAAAAAGCTTTAACCATTTCACAGTGTTATTAGCGCTGTCAGACCTAGTTCTTTTGTTTAACCCTTACAAATTGGACTATCAGCTTTTTTTATAAGAAGTATGAATCACGAAAACTGATTGATATTATGTCAGCCTTGGGATTTTGCACCTCTTATTCTGAAGCTGTTAGTTTGAAAGTGCCAGTAATTACGAGACCATCTTTACAAATAGACTCCACAGCTTTCCATCAATTCGTTCATGACAACGCGAATTTTAACACTCGTACACTGGATAAGTATAATACCTTTCATGCAATGGGGGGGGGGGGACATTTGATAATCTCAAGAAATGCTATTGCTCCAGATCAGAGAATTGTCCGAGTGAAGAAAACACTACCAGCTCAACTAGTTGTCGAGATGGGTGCTGTTTCCTTGAACAATTTTGAGAAAGCAGAGTATCCTGGCTTGAAGGATTTCAAAAAGTGTTTTGTTTCATCCGATACTATCACACTCTGTTTGGCGGACCTAATTTGGCTTTATGGCAAGTGGAAAGATGTGCCCAGCATCCCAGGATGGAGTGGTTTCATGGAGCAAACCACAAGTAGTCTCCTTTGTGACACAACCTTTGTTGCTTGCCTGCCATTTATCAATGCTCCACCGAGCGATTACAACAGTATATACTTATACAGCTTTACTCACTTCCGTAGAACAATGAAAATCTATGAATCAGCAAACATCTGTGAACAGTTTCGATCAGCCGGGGCTGGCTTGGGAATGAAGATCCTGAACAATGGGCATGGAAGAAAACCACACATGGTCTGGAGCCAGTAACCACGCAAGAACCACCAGCACCTCAAGCCGTTTTTGAAACTTATTTCTTGCAAATGTGAGAAGACCTGCCAGAAAAACTGTGGATAAAAAAAAGCAGGCCTCAAGTGCTCCAATATGTGTGTGAACTACGAAACCAGTTGCAATAACATGCCTCTTACTGAAATCGAAGAAAACGGGAATGGGCCACAAGATAGTCCGCTAGCCAGATACGTCACCTACCTATTTTATTATATTGATTAACATTACATAGTTTTCATATTAATCAATCATGAATCGCTGTTTATTTTTTTGTTGCACCTATATAACCTAACGTTCACGTTGTACATATCTGCGCAGACGTATAATGATGCATTTAAGTATATGCCTTCACTAAGGAGACGACTAACTACTTCATGCATTCGTCATTGCTTTTCTCATAATTATTGAAGGTCCGAAAAAATTACTTACACATAAATTTTGCTGAATTTTATCTGCTATTTCAAAGTATAGGATAATGTTTACAGTGAAATGCTTACTTTTAGTGTTATGAACGGAAAGGCTATTTATTTTAGAATTTTCAACTCCTCTTTGCACGGAAACCATATGTCGTACAAAAAATTGATTCGAACATTAATTGTAGGAAATTTTCTCGTCTTTATTTTAATATAGGATGATCTTTTCCGTAAAAAACTTACTTTCCAAGTTCTAAGCCAAAAACCAAAAACAACTGTGATTTTCGGTGGTTTTTTTATGATTACTCATATTTGCCGAACAAAATTTTGTTGGACAACTTCAGATTCGTATTCAGCACCCCAAAAAACATAAAGTAAGTCACTCAAAACAATTACACCAGAACTTTCCACTTTAAGCTCTTTTTGAACACCATTTTACTGGACTATATGTTGTCGGTATGTTTTCAGTTTGCATTGCTTTCCACATTTTCTTTTGGGGTACACTATCATATGCCTTACTTATATCGATGAACACCAAATGGGTCTGCAGGCCACATGCAAGTCTCTTGTCTACGAGTTGACGCAACGTAAAGGTATTATCTACACAAGATCTACCCGCTCTAAATCCATTTTGATCTTCATCTTCCTTTAACTCTTCTTCTATACGTGGTTTTAAGATTTTTGCGTATACTCTTTCAATTGAACTTAATATGTTATCTCATCTTCATTTTCGGGCAGTTTTTCGTGGTCTTCTTTAAATAGTTTCCTATAATATTCAATCCACCTTTCCTCTGCTATGGACTGAATATTAACTTTGCTTCTTTCATTTTTTCGTAAGCTTTTTATGAATTTCCACGATTCTGTATTTTTGGTGCCTCCCATATATCTGTCAATCTCTTCACACTTCGTTTGCCATGTTTCATTGTTCTTATCTCTTATGTACTTTTTTGTGTCTCGACTAATTCTTAGGTACATTTTCCTGTCTTCTGTGTCTTTAGTGCTTAACCATTTCTGATAGGCTTGCTTTTTTTCCTTTATTAACCTTTCTGCTTCTTCGTCCCACCACCATGGTTTTCCTTTTACATTTATCGTCTCTTTTATACCTAAGCTCTCGTATGCTGCTTCATGTATACTTCTTTTTAATTGATTATAACGGGTGTTCATAAACAGTCGTCATCCCAGTTGCTTTGAAAAACAAAATGTTATATCTTTGATTAATTCGTGCAACACAATGAAACGTCATTGAGTACTGTCATAGCGCAGTTTTTCTCAATTATAATAGACATACGTTTTTGAAGTCAAAACCTACTGGGATGACGACTGTTTATGAACACCCGTTATAACTCCTGTGAGTCCTCAATTTCTGCATTTCCCGACACTTTGGTTGCCAGTCTCACTTTATATAAAAACTTGGTTGAATCGTTGCTAAAACTGTGTAGATTGTATATCGGGTAAGTTTTTTCATTTACTTCTGCTTTAGATACTGAGCAGTGTGACAACGCTGTAGCCAGGTGCGGGAAGTGAAACCTTGCTTTTAATAGAAAATGGTCTGAGGAGCTTTCTGCTCCTCTTTGCACTCTAACATCGTCCACGGTGAGTCTACTGTTTTGTCTTATAATAACGTAATCTATTATAGACTTTTGTCCTTTAGTGGGTTGCATCCACGTAAATTTATGTATATTTTTATGCTGGTAAAAACCATTTAATATTTTTAAGCTCTGTTCCTCGCACAGCTCCAGTAGTACCTCTCCGTTTCCATTTACAACGTTTTCTCCAAACGGTCCTACAATTTTGTCTCCTTGCTGACACCCCGTTCTTGCGTTTAAATCTCCTATTACTATACATTCCCTTCTAGTTGGAATTTTTTCCAGGACTGTTATTAATGCATCCCTAAACTCCTCTTTTTCATTTGAGTTTGCATTTTCTGTTGGTGCGTAAACACCAATAATTGTAGTATCATATCCCTTTATTTTGATGTCTAGTCGGATTATATTTTCGTTAACTGCCTCCCATGATTTTATATTTCTTCTGAGACTCTTTTTTACAGCTATAGACACTCCTCTCTTTCCTCTTTTATCTCGGCTGACTCCACTGTATATGTTAATGTATTTTCCAATAACCTCACATCCACTTCCTATTTTCTTCGTCTGGGATAACGCTATTATATCCATATTGTATTCCTCTATTACTTGGAATACTTCCTGCTTTTTGGTATTAAGACCTTGAATGTTCCACGTACCAATATTCACACTCCTTTTCCGTTTGCTAAGTCGTCTTCTGTTTGGACCATCCAGCATCCGAGGCTGCTTGGTGGGCTTTTTAGCAGTGTCAAATTTTTACGGGTAACGGGGAGCTAGCCCGTCGCACCCAACCCTTCTTTTTTTCCGGGCTTGGGACCGGCTGTGTCAGATAATAGGCTACTCATTCCACCTACTATCCTCCACAGGCAGAATTTCGAGTTACAAAAAAGTCAATTAGGTCTGGGATTTTCCCTGGATCTGTAGGCCAATACGTCGCTTTCCCAGTTGACAGTGTTTCACATCTTAGCTGATTAACTGCTTTCAAGAGCTCTTTATCCTTGGTAGTAGTTAACCTATATCCCCAATAGGTGTGTTTGAAATTGTAGTCACCCCCAATGATAAATCAATGTTCGTGGCTATTCAGAAAATCTAAGAATTGTTCTTTCTTGAGAGCATGTCTTGGAGGGAAGTATACTGCTGCTGATCTCGTGTGTTGTAGTTCTAACTTTAACCGCGGCCGCTTGAAATTCCTCTGTCTTGTATCCAATCTCTTAATAGTGCTTAATCGTTTCCTTTATTACTATGGCGCTACCACCTCTAGCTGTGTTTTCAGGGCGTATAGTATGGTATACTTTATATCCCTTAAATCTAATAAAGGATTCATTAGTAAAATGCGTCTTAGCGATGAGGCAGATATCAATGTCGTAAATATCTAGGACCGCTTGCAATTCTTGTTGATGTTGCAAGAGCCCATTAGCAGTCCACTCCATGATTCTTAATATATTTAACATTATAGTGCTTAGGAATAGCTCCTTTGGCGCTATATTCTAATCTCACTGTACGCTCCTCCGTTTTGGTTAGTTTTTCCAGAATTTGTTGGAGAGTTTGTTCAATAGGCGAAACCAATTCTTTAGGGTTGTTGACTTTAGGTTCAGTCTTGCTAGCAATAGCTTGGCTATAGGTCTTCTTACCTTCGTTGACTTTGGCTGCTGTTTGCTGTTGATTTATTCTTTGCGGCTGTTTGGGAAGAACGGGATTTTTTTGTGCTTGTTTTTTATCTTCTGCATTTCCTTTGCTACCATACATCTCCTATAATTTGCTGGATGTCCTTGTCCACAGTGAACGCATTTTGGCTTAGCAGTCTTTGGTTGATCGCAGTTCACTGTCAGGTGTTTGCCTGTACATCTAACGCAACATGGTTCTTTGTTACAAAATGCTTGCGTGTGGCCATATACCTTGCACTTTTTACATTGAGGTACAAGTCTAGATTTCCTTAGTGGCAGGATTTCCACTCGAATGCCAATATATCGGTGATTCCGTAGATCTTGTCAACATTTTCGTCATGTCTAAAAAATAGCATGAACATATTTAACGGTAATTTTGTTTTGTATTTTAGTTTGGGAGTGGCTTCAATGAGTTTATAGCCACGTTTTCTCATTTCATGGATAATGTGTTCTGGATTTATGGAGTGATGTAGTCTATTGGCTATAATTTTAATGGGTCTATTCTGCTTATTCTCGTAAGAATGTCAAGAATATTCCCCTTTGTTTAATGCTGCAGAGTATTTTAAAATCATTCTCATTCTGTACATTAATTTTAACATTTTTGTTGTTAATCAGTGCGTTAGGGAATTTATTCACCATAACATTGAGGTCATTAATTTTGGAATGTGGTCTACTATTATGAGTGGAGGTGGCTGTATTTTTTTAGGTTTTTCTACTTTAACATCATTAGTTTGTTCTTGTTCGTATGGTGGGGTAAGTGAAGTATCCATTTTTCCTTTCTTCCTATTTCTTATGCGAATCCACTCAATTTCAAGTGCTAATTCCTCTTCATCTGTATGATATTCAACTGTATTTATTTTTTCTTCAGTGTTGTTAGACAGTTCATTTTCCATCTGTGCGTATTTTCTGCCCACTTCTTCGCACATTTTATGTATATTATTTGATTGGATTTCGGTTGGTCCGCCCTATTTATGGCACTTACCTTCTCGTTCTCCGATAATTTCCAACAGTTATAAAGTTGCTGTTCATTTTTCGAACGCTGATAATTTTCTTGAAATAACGCGTTATTGTGCTGCATTAATATCACTTCGTTTTGTGATTGTGGTGCAGCTTGTTGAGAAAACATTTTTACCGCGATAACTTTACGACCGTATTAAGGCACAATTAAAATGGAACTTATTTTAACATTTACAGGTTTTGACTATAGAAAAGAAAGTTCCTCATACTAATATATCTATATGCATTTATGTAATCCTGAATATATTTCTTACACCACTTTAATATAATACAATTGCAGCACAAAGTTTAGGAAACAAGTAAATAAAGAATTAGCTTACGAGTATAAGTCACCTCCATTGTCGATCAAATCCAAGAAACTTCTCAAAAACCCAGACTCCCCCAAAAATCTAGTATTAAAATGGCTGGAATTTATACAACAGACACAACAAACATATACAAAGTCAATACACAATCAAAAGCTTAGAATATAACACCACAAATATACAGGGTGACTTTAATAGTTGGGCAAATATATTAACTGGCAAAAGAGGACTGTAAAATAACATGATTAGCCCAATTATGTCTCATGCAAAAACTTTTAGTTTTAAAAAAAATCAGGTTAAAGTTTTTCTAAAAAAAGTTTGAGAGCCACAGATAAGTTTAAATAAATTTAATAATTAAAAACCACATGAGCCTGTTTTTAATAGCATTTGTATTAATGTCATGTTAACATCATATTTTTGAAAAATACCACAAAATGAATTTTACCAAAGCTGAGAGGTCTGATATGGTTTTAATCTCAGCATTGTTGAAATTAATTTCGTGCTACTTTTCAAAAATATGACGTTAACATGGCATTAATACAAATGCTAAGAAAAACAGGCTCCTGTGGTTTCTAATTATTACATTTACTTAAAGTTATCTGTAGCTCTCAAACTTTTTTTGGAAAAACTTGAACCTGCTTTTTTTCGAAAACTAAAAGTTTTTGCATAATACATTATTGGGCTAATCATATTATTTTACCGTGCTCTTTTACCAGTTAAAATATTTGCACTATTAAAGTCACCCTGTATATAAATGCGAAGATTCCCTGAGAATGAAAATAATAGAAGAAACGAAGACAAAGCTCGCTTCTAAAATTGATTGATTTGCTGGTCCTGAACCTTTTCTGCACACAAACATGGAACAGGTATGGTAGCTAATTCGACTTCGTTGCTGATTTATACAAAAGTTCATAAATGAAATTACGTTGACTTCATGGGGGTAGCAGTTGCCCACCCCTAAACACTTATAAAGAGCAAAGGACAGTTGATTTATAATCATTATTGCAATCATATTCTGCAAGATTTTAAAAAAAGAAGCTGTAATAGGTTATACATATAATTCTAGATAAATACAAATGAGAAAGAAGCACGCTCATACGACCCAATCCACTGTACTGTATACCGCACCATCGAGCTGTACATGTAACAACAATGGTATTTCGTTCTGGGATAATTATGTACCATTCCTCTGCTCGTATTCATGGAAATTACGTTGTTCAATGCTAATGAAAAAATAATAAACTTGGAAATATTTTCAGTTCCAAAAACCAAATTCAACGAGCCCGCCAATTAATGGGTAAATATATAATGCAACCTTCAATCGCATTTGTCCCTTAACAGCAGCTTCTGAATAATCTAGATGTAGATATAAATACACGCCAAATATCGAAAGAGCACGATTTTGTCCCACTTCCAATAGCTGACTGTGTATGTGTGCGTACTGTTCCGAGAAAAAAGTGCGAAAACCTGCCATGACACTTGAAAACTGTACAAAATACACAGATATTTTATGTAATTTTAAAAATCAGGCGGAACTGTGGTACGATTCCTGGAAGGATAAATAATAATGTCAGAAGACCGTTTTAGTAGACTATGGCTGCTAAGTGTACACAAAAAAATGACACTGGAAAAAAGGAAGAAGCTAGAAGATGAGGTCGTAGAACGATCTGCAGCAGATTTGCGAAAGCTGATCATAATTTAACTAGTAGATTGTGTATATAAATTTTTGCCCCCCTCTAACTGGAATCCTGGCTACGCCCTTGGTTGACTTCATCCAGTTCAGTAGCGTGCTTCTTTAAAATAACATCGAGCACAGACCAAAAAGAGATTCACAAATTTGGTAGTACACTGTTTTACGATACCTCAAAGGGCTGACGTAGTAAGGGAAGATTACATTTTCCGCAACTCTGCCTTCAGGGAAATGCAGGCCAGATCCAAGAAAAGCAGCTCTACGGCATGTTAAACAAGGGGTAGCAAACAGCAGGTCGAGACCACACGAGTATAGCTGGAAAAGATGACTCGAACAATCACATCGATACAACTTAACACACACCGAGTATTATAACTACGACGGTCGAATTATGTTGCTACGTTAATCCGTTTCCAAGAAGCACCCTTCCAATACGTGATAACTTTAGCAGACGGCATTAAGGCCTTTTTACAAATCTGGAATATTACTCCCAAGAGATTAACCATTCAACGGCAGGTTAATTCATGGCCTCTAGTTCCGTTAGCAACCATACGAGCACTTCACTCAACACCTGGGGTATATTTTACGAGAAGTCTAATTTGGTTTGTAGTTCTACAAGAAATCACATTCAAAATAACTTAAAAGCTTGCCCAAGCACTCGTTGCGTTCCCACCCAGGGTAGCTAGTGTTAAATAAAATCTAATTCTCCATCAAAACTTACCGGGCGACTCCCTCCTAGACAGTTTCTAGAGCGTCTCTACCTAGTTGTTTTGCACGCATGCGTTACAATAGCTACAATGTTGAATAACCAAAAATTATAAGGGTAGAAATGCTTGCATTGTAACATTTGCAATGGGCGCACGAAGCAGCAAATGAAAAATTACTCGAAAAGCTACGACATCTTTTCGAAGCGCATTAGTTTGGCGCCGAAAGCTATTAAGGCTTAGACAAGGCATGATGTAATTTAGCAGCGATTATCTGAGACACATGAAGTAGCGTGTGTCTAAATTTAGATTCCTAAAACGTTTGGACAAACAGGCGTGGGTATGGACACAAAAAACAATCTAACAGGCATTTGGGAACCGTAACCTTACATGTTTAGTTTGTCATGCACAAGGTCTAGGTCTGCGGAGTACTAGGTATCTTAGACACCGATTATTGTGGTCATATGATTATAGTTTCAGTAGAATTTTGCCGAGAACACGGGGTTCCAACCCTAGCAAAGGATCTTTTCCCTAAAATATTTAATAAAGCGGGCCATGTCAACACTCAGTTTGATCTTAAAAGTGTAACTGCCTGTGAACAGAATATCTCAAAAACGGAAAAAGGTATAGCATTGAAACTTCATATATAAGTTTTGTGTAGTATCTAGATGCTACAGCAAGCTTTTGAAGACAATCGCATAACCGGAAGTATGGTGTTTACTTTTGTGATTTTTCAGTTTTTCGATTTTTTTAAAAACTGCTCTAACGATTTTTTTCAACTTCACATTTTTAATGTGTATTGATGTGAGATAGCTGATTTTCTAGTTGAATACCTCTAAAATGGGTTTATTTTGTTTTTTAAAATTTTTTTCAATAACTCCTATTTTAAATAGAGCACCCATATATTATTACATTTTTGAATTCAGCTTAAAATTTTAGCAAAAAAATGTCTTTTCATCTAACGTTCTATTTTGTACGGTTTTCGTTGAATTTGTAATTTTTGAAAATTTTTGGCAAATGCTTAAAAATTAAAAATTAAATTTTTGGCTAATTATAAGATCACTGTAAACGGAAGTTTTGTACGTGTATCACACCAGATTTTTATAATTAGGAACACACATCGACGATGAGTGCCTTGCTTTGCATTTCGAACATAGTTTATCCGGCAAAATTTTGAAATATGATTGGTTTTAGTGCAGTGATAACAGCGTCTATTACAGTTTGCATACATGGTCTTGTAATTTATAAAATACACGCTGTTCTTTCGCCGATGTAAACAAACCAGCTGCTAATTACTGCTTTTATACTCCTTCTAACATTCTGGTTTGCTCAATAGATTCGACCTCCAGTCGTATACAATGCGAAAATTGAGAAATTAAATTTTCGACGTTTAAAGAATTCGGTTCTCATAGAAAAAGGCAATTCCTTCAATATGATTGATTTGACCATTACGCTGTAATTATCGGAATATATTTCTAGCCATGTAATGTTATACGTAAGTATAGCTTTCTCAAAGAAATAATATCAGTTTTTGTTTTAACTAGCGTTAAAGCCAATAGCTGCTGAATATAACTGTCAACTATTTTTTCGTTATTTCCATACTACTCCTTTAAAAGCTTAATAGCGTCGTTGTAGCTTGAGTAGCTGGCTGTTAAATCTTGAATCGCTAGTGCAGCATTTCCAATTAAAACAGATTTTAATTAAGTAAATTTAGCAGTGTCGTCTAGATCGCCATTGCTATGTATAGCATCACTGAATTGTTCCCAAAAGCCAGGCCACATGTGATCATTCACTATTAAATTTGGTTAGTTCTAATATAAGTAATCTTACCGCCCTCTTATATTCTACTGCCACTGGTTGTATCCTACCGCCCTGAGCTGGTGCTCCTAACCTCGCTTCTGCAACTGCTAAATATCTCAATGGGCTCCTGCTTATTCTCTGTGGATACCATTTCCAACCTCGCAACCGCTGTCGTGGCTTTATCTTTATATTCCACAATCTTCTCACACGCCTGGTCTCATTGATCCGCTAGAATATCGTCAGCTACATCTTGAAACAATAAAGAAGCCGACCTGCGATTGACTAATTAAAATAATCGATGGTAGTAAAAAATCGCAGATCAACCCCCCTACAGTTTATACAACACGGCAGCTCTGAAAACTCTTTACTTACCGCGATGGCCCTAACTAACTCAAATTTCGGCGGCCTTGGATCGTAGGTTCAAATCATCAGCTGTGTACCCTGGAATGTCTTCAAAAAAGGAAAGGAAATGGGCGCCATAAATCAAAATATTTCAAATAATAAGAGAAAATAAACTGCAAGTGACTAAAGTTTAATTAGTAAACAATAAAATAGTCTTGTAGTGTTAGTAGTAAATAATCAGGATAATTAAAATGCAAATAATGTGATAACAAAATTGTGTACGTAAACTGAAGGTTGTGACACGCACAAAATTAAAAACCCCTTTCGGGTTATTTTAATAACTTTAACAACAAATTAGTCGTGGCACAAGCTTATCACAGGCATTTAATAAATCCTTCTTTTTAGAATATTGAAATAAAAAAGCGTGACTGTACCTTTTACAGAGGGTCGAAATACATCAAAATAGCAAGTTTAAATACTGAGCATAATTAAATATAAGCATAAAAATTTAAACATTAAAACAAGAGCATGTATGAAATTGAACATTACATATTAATAATGGCAAAACGTATGAATTTAAATTCCAAATAATTGCGGGTTTAAAATGTATAAATGTAAAATCCAGGTATTGAAGATACGATAAATCCCGGAATAACACAAACTAACCTCGCTTCTCCAACGCTCACAAACTGCTAACAGGCAAACGCCGGCTGAGGGTTGCTACACCCTTCAGTTCAACATAAGGTGGTCGTGAACTGCACATAATGGACGAAGTCGCCGTGGATGCCCGGTGATTACAGCGGCAGCACCCACAACTTGCAGCAAAAACGAAGAACGCCAGCAAGTGTCGAAAATGAGATTAAACTAGCCATAGCTTCCGAGATGAATTCGAGGATAAAACTGGTAATTAAGAGCTAAGAAAAAAATGTAATTACTATGGGAATAACAAACAGAAAAACGCCCTCGTACCTGATCATTGTCAGCCCTAGGAAACATACACTGCTCATTAGATTAATTGAGCGCACGTAATTTGACTTGAACAAACATTATTTAACCACGTCGTTGACGGCGGGCCAAAAATAGCAAGTGCGAGGTACGAACAATTTATTCCCAAAGGAAAGCTCGCACTCTGATAAGAGAGAGCGTGGGTCGAGAGTTCATCGCGCGAAAGAAAGAACCTGATCCAGGTACAAAATGCGCTGGTTTGAAAAATTTAAGAATTCGAAATGTAAAGGATTTATAATTCAAGTAAGAATATGCAGGTTAAGCCTGAAATAATTGGATAACTGACGAAACAATTAAGCGGAGCCAAAAAATTGTTTCAATCTTCGTTGATCTTCAATGACTCGTTTGCTGATTTTATACACGAAATCAACACCATCGCTTGATTGATATCAAAGTTATCGTCCGTTAACAGATCGTTGACTTGATTGACAGGTTTGGTCATTTTCGCACGACAAGCTTTCTTCACGGCGTTATTCATCGTGGGCCGCCCTGTACTCATAACACGTTATTACAACTGGAAGAAACACGGTAACTCCAGTTCCCGGGTTTCGGCACCAAAAATACGATAGCGCTTTAAAATTAAATGTTGTTAAACTCGTTATTTATTTCAGTTACGAATAATTGTTACTTATTATAGTAGTTTACGCAATAAGTCAGAAAAGACCAACTTTACTGTAGGCTTTCTGGCGTCGCCTTCAGCATCGGCCTGAAATTTGCTTACGCGTCTTGTAAAGGTCGTTTCTGAATAAGTTACGTACGACATTTTTTAGGCACCTACGTTTCTTTTTAATTTTACCTAAATATTGGAACAGTACACTAACAAACAAGCATTATACCTTCTTAAAAATCTAGAGATATTTGCATTTAATTTCCTTGGTAACTACAGTCAACAAATATTGCAAACCAATTGAAAAGTCAATTTTTCAAAATAGGCTTGTAAAGAAAAAAATTCCAAATTCGTCCTGTAAAGAAATATTTTCCGGCTTAAAAATTGTACAGTAATGCGTCATATTCACAACGAAGGCATAAAAAATATTGAAACATGGCTACCTACTATAGTTAAGTAATAAATGCCCTGCCGACTTTCCGTTTAGTTATTGCTGAATTTTCTACAAAAACTCTTGTACCCTATAAGTGTATCGACCCGAAAATATCAAGAATGTTTATACTCGTACTATGTCGACTTTCTCGTACCATAAACTTATCTCAATTTCAATGCTTATATCAAATGTGTTCCCAGAATTCAATACATCTTGTTACAGTCACTTTGTATTTACATCTACACGCTTCTCTACTTGGATCAGTATGGAGATTTATAAAAAATCCACCATTACCTAAGATTTGAGTGTAGGTACTCTATTCAAATACAACGAAGTGTCAGTGTGATTTACGGAAAATATATGTAAAATAAAGTTGTTTTTCGGGCGAACGCTGCCATAATGCCTCAAACGGAAAGCAATCGCTTAAAAAACAATCAGTTTCCTTTAGATTCTGAAACCTGAAAATCCCACAGCTCCCATGGCTTTAAAAATTAAAAAGAACTCGATACACCTACATTTCGGCAAAGCCTTGATCTAGACTTAAATTTTTAACTGAAATCACCACATCCCAATTTTAAACCTGAAAATTCTATTATACATGGCTCATCTCCACTTCGAGCTGCCCTAAATGAAACTATAATGTTTTAAACAGCGCAGGTAACAGTAATTTCTGTCTGGTTCTACCTAAAGAGGTCTGTAATCCAATAATCCTATCCCAATTTATACGGCAAGCCAAACTTGAAACCTGATAAATATTTTAGCGGTCCTACGCTTCGGGATTTAAGATTTCAGTTAACGACCACCTGCATCTTCGAAAGTAAGAGATATGTGTCTGCATCCGCAATTGCACCAAACTGCAAATCGGTAAATTATGGAAACGAGATTAAATTCTCCATAAAAGTCGAATTTTGGCATAAATACGAAATGCACAAGCAACAGAAAATAAACAATTGAGAGTTTTCTGCTACCAGCGTTGCTAACTTCTAATGAAAACGCATACGGGAGGAATTGTACAAATATGAACGCCGAAGAACTGCGTATTTGTATAACGCAGTCACTAAAATATCCTTTCGCATTTCGTAATATTGAGACCTACTATCAATATTTCCAGAAAACATCTATTAGGAAAATTCTTCACGCGTCAGGCTTTCATTCCGACTTCCTTCGATTCATAGAAAGTTTCCGCTTAGTATTCAATGGCAACATTTTTTCAAATATAACGTCTTTTTCTGAAGGAACTTCCAGAGGATAACAATTTAAATTTTATACGAACAAGTCCTTTATAGAAACTGTTAAGCTTGCCGCATTAGAACTTAAACGGAATCTGTCGCGACAACAAAATTATAACGTTAAATTAAGTAAAACAGAAAGGTTAAAATCCTAAGTCAGTAACATAAGTCAAAATAAATTATTGTTACAATAGTATTCGCATTTAGATAGAACATCAGTATGCATCTGTAGAAAGGATTTAATGTTTCAAATAAAATATTTTGAATTTTTTCCCCGGGTAATGCGAGTAGATGAATAAATTGAACAGATGGAAGATTAATAATTAATTTAAAATATCATACTTTAAGGTTAATTAATTATGTAACGATATTGTACCTGAAGGTTAAAACTTTATAATTAATAAAGAGTGAATTAAAAATAAATAGAACAGGATAGCTATTTCAAATTTATTTATAAAATTCAGATTTAATTCCAATCCGGTGAAGCAATTAATATTCTTGAAAAAAGGTTCGAAAACATGAGTCAATATTTGATATTTGGTATTATTTGGTTTTACCAAATTACAACTTATAATGGATATTGAAGAATGATTAAAGGAAACTATAAGATAGTTTGGGTAAATTTGAAAAGGCTAAGCTTAAAAAATATTTAAAAAGTCAAACGATCTGACAAAATAATTTAAGTAATTTGCAATGTTAATAATCCATGTGTGTTAAAATAAACCCCCTATAAAATTAATTTTAATGACTTAAAATATTATACAAAGGTATAAGTGATTAATAGTGCCAAATAATTAAGAAACGAAAGCAAGAAAATTAAACAAATAATAATCTTAAAGATTCTTGAGTGATTACTGGAGGATGAATTAAACGTATGGCATTGAAAGAAGAAAGCGAACAGATACGAGCAGGAGAATAACCTTTGGTCACATAAACAACTGAATGTATTTGGAGTGGAGCTGAACTATGGTGGACTGCGGTGAAGTCGCTGTATGGTGTTAAGGAGAAGAACTGGTTTTCAGTATTTCGGTGTAGGTCATCCTTGTGACTTGGTTGAGGATCAGAGTAAACACATCTACAGCTGAGATTGATTTGGATACGGACGAAGTTGGAGGCATTAATAATTGCGGTTTTAAAAAGGAAAGCTGGTTTCCTAGGTTGCTGTGTTGATTTGGATTCGGATTCCAGTCATCCTAGCAGTTTGGGTTGCCGACTGAAGCTTTCGTCGCAGCTTTAAGTGAGAGTCGCAGAGCTGGATCATCGTTCGAGCTACAAATTGGGCAATTAATAATAGCTGCTATTATAAATGGTTGAGATAAGAATTTTACTTACCTGGCATTCCAGAACAGAGTATAGGTAGACCGCTTTTACATGGTTGCACCGGGGCATCTGGGTGACGCACTTAAGTGGAAGTTATAACAGGTATATGTGTATTTTTACATTAAGAGGTCAAAAAAGTGAGCGTATAACATATTGACAAAAAGTACTTACCATTTATTATTATTTAAAAGCAATATCAACTGTAAAAATATGAAATTTGCTTTCCTTTCAAGTTTATAGTTTGATAGTGACATATACCAAAAGCGTCATTTGACATAATTCTTATATTACCAAATAATTTGAAGTATAATTATTTTAAAACTCAATCACACTCAAGACTATAATAAAGATTAAAATGCAAACAATTAATTATTATTTTATACAAATTGAATCTCACCTGATTTGAGAGTTGAATGTTGTACCGAAGCAAGTAAAATAAAAAACAAATTAATGACTAATTAACTAAAAAATGGCATATCATATCTTTGCAGAACATTAATTATAACCAAACCAAATAAAGTAGAGGTGAAGAACGGGTCCTATATATCAATATATATACAGGGTGTCCCAAAAAGAATGGGACACCCATTAATCTTAATTCATTACGTCATAAGTCGATTAAACCTAATATACCTTAGTACAAAGTCCCTTCAGTAAGACGTTATAGGGCCTTGAAGTTATTATTTTTTTTAATTTCCACAAATGTAGAGATATCAATTTGAATTTTGATATACATGCGCGTTATTATGTACTGCACTAATAGGAAAAATTTCATAAACTAGACTTAACTGTAATGGGCACCTTACCTATCTTTCAAAACTTTTTTTAGCTCTAACTTCGTTATAATATTTTTTAAAATATTAGGTTATTATCTGAAAGCAAATTAAAATACACAAAAATAAGCGTAAGAGCAACCGTTTACCTTAAAATGCCCATCAAAAGTTTTTGCTTGTCATTAAGACGTGCAATTGTCAAGTAGCCAGGATCACAAAAACAATGGGTAATGATTGTAATCTAGTGAACAACAACAAGAAATTAATTAATGACGTTGGTGACACCAGTTTTTTGTCTTTTGTGCTTATGAAAATGCTGCGACATAACGAACTTTTCAGCATTGGAGAATTCGCTATGTAGCGGCATTTCCTTAAACATAAAAAACAAATTCTTATGTCACTAATGTCATTAATTGATTGATCATTGTTTTTTACTAGATGGCTATTGTTTTTGTGATCATGGCTACTTGATAATTGCACGTCTTAATGACAATCAAAAATCTTTGAGGGGCATTTTAAGGTAAACGGTTGCTTTTAAGCATAACAACTAAGACTACATTAATGTTTTTCTTTTTAATTAACTTTCAGGTAATAACCTAAAATATCAAAAAATGTAACAGATTACGAAGCTAGAGTTAAAAAAAGTTTACAACGAAAGGTAAAGTGCCTCTTACAGTCAAGTCTAATTTATGAATTTTTTATTAGTGCAGTACATAATAGTGCGCATGTATATCAGAATTCAAATCGACATCTTTACATTTGTGGAAATTAACACAAATATTATTTAAAAAAAATGTGAAAACAGCTGTTAGAGGTAATAACAATTACATTAGAGAAAATGTCAGCTAAAATTTGTATTTTATAATAGTTACTTTGTTAATTTATTTTTCAAACAACATGTAGTTATTTAAAAAAGGAAACAAGTGTTACTCAAAGACAATAAAAATGTTATGTAAAAGTTTAATGTGCAACATTTCACTGTATTACAACAGCTTCTTCAGACAAAATATAAGTTGATTTAAATATCAGAATAGTATTTGTGATTAACATGTATTGATCAATTATTTTGAAAAAGTTTAATAAATAAGTGAAGGAAATCTTCCTCAAAAAGATAGACTCAAATTTGTGAAAAGTATTAAATATTTTATTTTTTGAACCTTATTTTAAGCATAGAAAGTTTTTTTTTTAAAGTTCAATAATTAAACAGTTACTTGTGAGTGGTTAAAAACAATAATGTTCAAATAAAGGGGGAGGACAAATGTCGAGTGACAATATTTGTGGAAATAATCATCGTCGAGTGAATTCGATAAGGATTTTAAATTTGCCAACCAATTGGGAAAAACACCAAGAAAGGTTGGCATAAGTAACAACAGTGTAAGTAAATTAATCAAAGCATGGACCATTAATTGTAGAAATTTGTGGATGAAATTGAATTTTTTGATCGTTGAGTAGCAATCAAATAATACGCCAAAAAGGATATCGTTATTGAACAATAATAACCATATTCATAGTGTGGAAATGTTAACAACAAGGTTGTCAAATATTTGCAGTTTATTATCGGTGTAAGTGAGGTTTGCGATCGTTGGAGAGTAAATTGAAGTTACTTTACTTTGGACTCCGTTTATTACGTTGAACCATGTTGACTGTGGTTTGAAAAAATTGTTTAAATAGTTGATAGTTATTAGGAACATCATGATTTTGTAAAATATTTACGTAAGAAACACAGGATCCTGTGTTCCTTTGTAATTATCCCCTCAAGGATTACACCCGTTCTTTACATAACCAAAAGTTATTAACTTACACGTGATCAATTCGCCAACAAGAAAACTACATGCAGAAATTAAAAAATATCAGCAGAGATCCTTTCCACAACGCTTTAAAAGAAATACACAAATGTGAAGGCAACAAATTCTATTCACTCATGTCGCACAGGATTTTACAAAATGGGTGACCGAGAAATATTTTAAACCATTGGTGCTCACATCCATTATTCTCCAAACCAAGACTTTATACGTCCCCAATTACCATACTACAAAGTTGGAACATTGTGAATAATAAGTTCCAAATAAATTTCAAATTTCCTTTCAAAATAAATATACCACAGCATTACTGGATAAATTATATTAATGAAGTCCATATTTCAGTATCAAGTAAATACGTTTTATTGCATTCAAACCCCATTTACGTCCAAAACTGTTTACTAATAACTATGAACTATTTAAACAATTTTTTCAAACCGCAGTTCAACCTAATAAACGGAGTCCAAAGTAAAGTAATTTCAATTCACTCTCCAACGATTACAAACCTCACTTACACCGATAATAAATTGCAAATATTTGACAACCTTGTTAAAATTTCCACACTATGGATATGGTTAATATTGTTCAATAAATACCCTTTTTGGCGTATTAGTTGATTGCTACTCAACGATCAAAAAATTCAATTTCATCCACAAATTTCTACAACTAATGGTCCATGCTTTGATTAATTTACGTACACTGTTGTTACTTATGCCAACCTTCCTTGGTGTTTTTGCCAATTGGGTTGCAAATTTTAAATCCTGATCGAATTCACTCGACGATGATTATTCCCACAAAAATATTGTCACTCGACACTTGTCCTACCCCTTTATTTGAACATTATTGTTTTTAACCACTCAGAGGTAGCTTTTTAATTATTGATTTTTTTTAAATACTTTCTATGCTTAAAATAAGGTTAAAAAAATAAAATATAAATAAAATATTTAATACTTTTCACAAATTTGAGTCTATCTCTTTGAGGAAGATTTCTTTGACTTATTTATTAAACTTTTGCATAATATTTGATCAATACATGTGAATTTCAAATACTATTCTGATATTTAAATCAACTTATGTTTTGTCTGAAGAAGCTGTTGTAATACAGTGAAACGTTACACATTAAACGTTTACATAACATTTTTATTGTCTTTGACTAATACTTGTTTTCTTTTTTAAATAACTACATGTTGTTTGAAAAATAAATTAACAACGTAACTATTATAAAATACAAATTTTATCTGACATTGCTCCTAATGTAATTGTTAACAAAAATATAAAAAATAAAAAATTGAACCTCAAGGCCCTATAACTTCTTACTGAAAGGACTTTGTACTAAGGTATATTAGGTTTAATAGATTTATTATAACGTAAGGAATCTATGACTAAGGGCCGGTTCTACAATGCAAGTATATACCAAGAATAAGCTATCCGAGGTATAATTGTCATAGTTTCCTTTGTTACAACAATCGTTTCTAGGATACTTATTCCCTGGATAACTTTATTCTTGCATTGTAGAACCGGCCCTAATTGGTGTACTATTCTTTTTGGGACACCCTGTATATGGATCAGCTCTAAAGGCCTTTAAGGCGTATGGCTTGTTGTATCACTATCTTCTACTGTTCCCTCTATTTTGCTTTACTTTGCTTTGATAAATATTAATAATAGGCATCTATAAAAAGGTAATTGTGTACTTACTAATTATAATATTCATCACCAACCAATATCTGACTTTTCATATCATTATGAATTACCAAAAAACTAGTAGCGGAACAACGCTAATACAATACCACAAAAATGTAGGAGTATAACACATCTTACGGTCATGACCACTGATAGTTATGATTTCCTATTTTATTTTATTTCATACAGCAAATTATAGTCTACTAAATTTTAATAACATATACAACAAAATCTTATAAAACAATTAAAAAGTTCTTTCACATTTGTGCTTATCGACATGACAAATATTACATGTAATCTATATGTATTATTGTTTTTCTTTTAATAGTGCAACAACCTTTAACTGTTCTTTAAACAGAAACTCCACTCAATTTTATAATTCATTATAAATAAATGATGTTGCAAAATACTGGAAAGCGAACAAATTTATTCTGATTGAAAAAAATGAATATCCGGTGTTTACGACCATCCAAACAGAAACAGAGACCATCCAACCGTTCGTTTTAGTGTGTAATTAAAAATTCCTCTTTCAAACAATTGCCTTATTTACGTTCGAAAATTTACCTCCTAAGATTGACTGCCTTCAAAATAAAAAATAATGATTTTTTATATTTTATATATTTCTTTCGCTTATCAAGTGAGTTATGGTATAATATACTCGTATATGAAAAAACAAATGTTTAATAAATAAAGATGTGCTCTGGAAGGATTAAATTACATGGTTGTGTTTCTTTTGAGTAACAAGCTTAATAGTTATTTTTGTATTTAGTATGTAAAAATAAGTTTTATGGCTTGAGTTCAAATGTTTCGGGACTAGACGTAGCGAAAACAACCGAACGAAAGTCAGAAAACCTCAAGCCTCAAAGCCTGAAAAATGAGCTGACATCAGCTGAAAGTTCATAAAATATAACTAAAGCAAGAAATAATGAGAAAACCGAATTATATTTAAAGAAACAAGCAATCCAGTGAGACAAATGTCTCATTTAAAAAAACAAAAAAGACCGTTTTTCAAATAGAACGCGTATTAAATAAAAACTGTACCCAGACCTGGAAGGTGTCAAAGTGGTTGCCTAACCGATCGACGTTTTAAGGCGCAGAAGGTCGCAGCTCCGTTTGGCTGCTGAAACATCCTTTATCTAATAGACGTGTCTGTCTGGGACGCTGTTTTATCCGGGACGCTGTTTCAGCAGCCAAACCGTAAGAGATAGAGAAAAAAGTTATTAAAGTTATATGTTTGGAATGGTCATGTCAGGTCAGGAACCGAATTTCAGTCACGTGACACTTCCGGTTTTCGAGAAATCACAAAAAGCCCGTTTTTCAAATAGAACGCGTATTAAATAAAAACTGTTTTGGGCCGCCAAACGTAGCTGCGACCCTCTGCGCCTTAAATCCTCGATCGGTTAGGCAACCACTTTGACACCTTCCAGGTCTGGTTGGTTGCCTAACCGATCGAGGTTTGAAGGCGCGTTAAATGAGACATTTGTCTCACTGGACTGCTAGTTTTTATTTAATATGCGTTCTATTTGAAAAACGGACTTTTTTGTGATTTCTCGAAAACCGGAAGTGTCACGTGACTGAAATTCGGTTCCTGGGCTGACATGACCATTCCAAACATATAACTTTAATAACTTTTTTCTCTATCTCTTACAGTTTGGCCGCTGAAACAGCGTCCCGGACGGACGGACAGACAAGTCTATTAGATAAAGGATGTATACTGAATTTGTGATTTACCAAAAGTTGGTTTCTAAAACCTGAACAGCAGTTTACAGTTTAAGATAAAGCATTTTTGTATAACATTGTAACACAGATAATAGATATATACATGAGCTATTAGTTTTATAAGTTCCTTTTTACTGTACGTTGTAAATAACAAAACAGTAACGCAATTCATCCTGAATTGTCTACTTTTCAGCATGTTTTAAATCGAATCCGTAGATGCAACACTACTTTTGGATTTCCTTGTACAGAAATATGGAACCTAAAACTTATAAGAAACAAATGTCTATAATATGTTACAGCTCAATAGCAGATGTAGTGCAGCTTACGAGCTGAAATTGTTAATAATTGTAGCTATTACACATTTCCGGATGGATGCAGACAAAATTCTATAAATGTCGTTTTAAAATGTTACATTTCATTTAACATTAATTGATAACTATATCTCTTAAATACGATTAAATTTTATGTTAGCTAATTTTTATTTAACACAGCATTTTGCTTCCACTGAATTTCATGTTAATGTTAAGTAATGAAAAGCATGCACAACTCTAAAAAATGCACATTAAACGGGGAAGGTGAATGGAAATTTACGAGTTCCAATTAGCACGCGTGACTTGAAGTTTATGTGTTATTTAAACGAGTACAAATAAAGCTATTTATAATGCAATAGGAGATACATACGATAAACCTTGTATAGACAGGCAAGTTTCCTTATAAGAAAGCTCATTGCTAATGCCCTTCACCTGTTACAAATGTGCGAAATATTGTTTCGCCATACCCATAACCCTATATTATGTTTTGTTTTATATGAAACTGTACCCAAAAAGTGCATTAACACCCAAGTAAATTCTAATTAGTTTAATAATATAATTTAGAATATACGCCATCAGCACTGTAGCTTTACTCTTTTTGCCTCGGCGTATTTACTGCGTAATTACTAAAAATGTCCACCGTAAATAAAAAGTTTTTAAGAGTACTTTAATATTATTTAGACATACTGCCGAGATTAAAGTTGCAATATACTCAAGAACTACGAAATAAATTAAATAAATTGGACTACCAGATAATCGCCACGATAAATTCTTGAGCAAAAAGTCGTGGTTACAACAAACTTCTTACGTAATTGACTGCTACAAAATAGTCAGTTTGATTAAATCATAGTAGCTTTTTAGTGAATGTAAAGCACACAATACCTAATTACTCCGCCTTATAGATGTTGTGGCTACTTACAATGCAATTTTTGTATTTTGAAGTTATTGGAATAAATATGGTGTGATACAAATACACAACTTCCGTTTACAGCGATCTTATAATTAGTCCAAAAATTGTTTTAGCTTCCCCACTATATTATATAAAAACACCAATTTTTAAAATATAAAAAGCGGTAACATTATAGGAAAATTCAACAAAAAAGGAGTGATTCCGTATGGGTTTAAACCGGAGACACAAATTTTCAAAAACTACAAATTTTACAAAAACCGTACAAAATAGTTAAACAGACGAATTCTTTCTAAAATTTTAAGCCAAATTCAAAAAGGTACTAATATACCGGGTGTTCGATTTAAAATAACAAAGTTGATAGAGACTCAGATTTTCAATTTTATTAGTTTTATATAATTCCCTATAAAATAGGAGTTGAAAAATACAAAAGAGAAAAGAAGAAAGACTCTAAAACGTGAACATCTGTTAAAACTCCTTTATTGTAAAAGAAAGTGAAAAGGGTTATTTTTAGTAAACGTTTGGAACTACTATTTCGGGAAGGTCATTTGAACTATTTTCATTATTTTTTTGAGTGTTGCCAAAAATAAAAACGTGCTTAAAGCAAGTTCTGCTTTTTTACAAGTGTGACAGAGAAAAACCATTTTATTCTGTCACACCTTTAAATGTTTACGTAATATATGGCAGGTTAGAAAAACAACTGCCTTTTTTGAATAGGTCAAAAAATGGTGGAAGAGAACAAAACGTTTTCTAGAAGCCGTCAAGTTGACTTCTCATTATCATTTTATTCTCTTTTTGCATTTGACACGCTAATGCAACCGACATTATTATTATTACCATGCATTCGTTTTCCGAGTATACTATGCTTTCACTGATAAAACAAAAGACTCACTAAACACTAAATATCTATGCTATGATTTTTGAAGAGTGCAGAGTTACAGCACGAGCAATTATATTTTATTACCGTTAACTTTACAAATGCAACTCGTAATTTCTATATTTCATAATTTTTAAGTTTATTAACTTTTAAATGGTTGTTTTCCACAAAATATTGCTTTTAAATCTTTCTAAATTGAAAATTCTTAAGATTTGTTTTGGTTAGCAGTGTGATTTGCTGTTCTGGCCTTCAGTTGGGGCTTGCCTAAATAGACTTTTATGTATGTTATCTTGATACAGTTCTAAGATTTAATGCTGTATAACTCATCTGTGAAGCGAAATGCACTTACAGAATTGTTGAAGTAAGATAAGCATTCCAGGAATTACTACTCAAGGTAGGTCATATCTTCCCGTCGCCCAGGGACATCTTCCTGGTGAGAACCAGGAACTATTTTAATTTAGAACACTGAGTAGACTGATAAGTATAGCTTTCTTTGGATAGAGGTACTATGACTTCACTATAAACAACGTTGTGTACAAAATCCAAAAAGCAAAATCTATAATTATTCGTTTGTCAACCTGCTTTAATTTGAAAAGAATTTGTAGGTATATTTTGCAATTATGTATAAGTTTCTTGAATAAATGTCATTTATTCATGGTAGCTTTTAATATGACAGATTTAGAAATTGATCAGTGTACCCCGCCTGAAGTAGCAAAAGCCTCCAAATTAGGAAATTCAAATGGTTTAACTAGTTTACTTTATCTTCACTCGTCAGTGGAGGTAACAACTTTATCTGCTACTGACGAACGGAGATAAAGTGTTTAGATGCCATGGCAATAAATTGACACTTTAGCATTATCAATCCAGCAGTATAATATCACACTTTACTGACGTTTGAAGAAAAAATTAGTTTATCCCCGTAACAACACAGTCAGTTCTTACAAATGATCCATGTATTACAGTTACTTCAAATATGAGCAGACTAGAGACAAGAAAATTATTATATTGACCAATAAAATTCCCTGCTTTACATATTACCGTGTTATTCGCTCAGCTTATCTATTTTTATTAATTAAATTGAAAAACCCTTGCTTGAGTAACCTATACTTGCACCGTACCTAACACAAAAAATCCCGCTTGACCAAACGTTGCTATAAAAACCAAGGGCTACACAGGGCCTTACCTGTGATTAATAACTATATCTAAAAAGTGCGATGATTAAAGGCTTGGGACACCACAAGCAGATCTTGTTTTATTTATCTAGCATGTGACTCAATTGCTGAAACGAATTCCTTCTCAAAGTTCAATAAAAATTAAATTAATGGTTTGACTTTTATTACATTGGCAACAACTTATCTATCATTTCATGGTTTCCTACGGGCTTTTATGAGATCAAGAGAAACACTTTTTATGTTATAGTGAAATTTAGGTCTTAAATTATCTTTCACACTAGTATAGCAACGAACATTTAACAAACTCGATAAATACAGTAAAATGGCAAAGAATAAAATGAACGCCCTAGCGTACGCCATTGGAATCTTCATACGATCGCCGTCCTCAGAATCACGGTCACCCTGCTTGGACCCATCGCCGATGTGCACGTGCTCCAAACACATTAGGAAAGCTGGTACGCACTCTCATTAACGTAAGCACTTTTGTTAATTAGAGAAGTTCAACGCATAATAAAAACAACCACTTCGGTAACGACTTTTTAATGTGAAAAATATTTTAAATACAAATTTTATTTCCATCGTCAATACGTTGACTCGGATAATAATTAATAACCATAGAGGCATAACAATGACAGAACAAAACTCGCTAGAATTGGTTGAAAATGCTCTTATAGCTCCCGAAACGCCATCAAACCAGGCATCGATTGTTTAAATAAAAACTTAATTGGTTTAACGCACGTCAGCTCTTCTATGATTGGCCAAACGACATCGTGTGGTTCGTCACTTGTTTTTAACAACAAAAGCTTTACTCGTTAAAGTACGTTATAAAAACGCCTCAAACGCTTTAAAAACGTGGGAAATTCACATTTTAATTACTGTTACCAATTTTCGTTCGAGTTCCATGAAGCGTTACTAAGAAAATAGCCCGCAAGTGGCCACTTCGCTGTTCACCACGTTGTCGTCTACATGGATCACCCAGTGAAACCTCCCAGCTTAACGCAGTGACCTAATTTCGCTGCATTTGTCCAAATTATGGCTATTTGAGGTAATACATAATTGTTTTTTAATTGCTGTCTCCTGCTCTTATTGCAGGAGTGGCTAGTTAGGCTCGTAACCAGGTATGGATTGCTGCTTGAACCTTCGCCAGCCTTTACTGGAAACTATGCTGCAGCTGTGCGGGATGATGCCACTGACTCAGAAACGTATTACCTGCATTTCTCCAGGTGTTTTGACTCTGCCAGTGCCTTGAAGACGTGTTCCATGACCTTCACGTGGTTTGCCAGTGTGCTGTGCTTATAAGACATCGAACACTCCTTCGAACAGTATCGTATCCACCGTCACATTTGTTAGTAACTCGAAAACACATGCACTCACCAACTGTATTTTTACCATTTTAAAACTCATATAAATATGTCTGAAATGTTCGTTGTTATTTTAAGCTCTAATTAAGACTAGAGCTTACTGCTGTATGTTACAATTACTTTTCATATCATATTAATTTACTCGTCTTAACGCTTTGGATTTTTAAATAAAATTTGTTATTGTTGCACTTCTTTCGACTACAAACATTTTTTTTTAGAATGTTTATAATATTGAGTCTTCTGGTAGTTACATTATTAAATATTTATCATTTATTCGTACTAAGTTACAAAAAAAAATCTTTCACATTGTACTTTTGCTGACGAAATTAAAAGAATAACATGTTTATTTTTGCTTCAACTGATAAATGGATAAAAGTGATCATTTCCACATAGCTCAGGTTTGCCCTTAACGAAAATGGGAATCAACCGATACAACATAAATGTTCTAAAAAACTAAACTAAGATTCAACAATAAAAATTTTGTATTTAAGGCAGCCGCATCTCACCGATTGGAAGCGTCCTCGGTGGGCGAGGAAATGAACACCTGCTTCACTTTAAGCTACCGCGCCGAAATTTTTTTATTAAAAATTTGATGTAATTTACATTACTAAGTGTTTCTTTCTGTTATTTCAGTATTATTACGAACATGAAGATATTTTTACCTCTATTTTCCTTTAATTTTTATAATTGTTTAGTGTCACAACGTCCACTTGCGATGGAAGTTCCGAGTAAAATCCTCTGCACTTTTTGTAGTGCAAAAAGTAAAAAAAATATACGTTTGCTACGCAAGTAAAAACCGTTACACCGTTGGTACTGCACCAATTTTTCACGGTGGCACAGAACAAGTGTTTTAAAAGTATCTATAAGATGAAGTATTGTAAACCATTTCTATGTCTAAACTTCCCCTATCATTACTATTCGCACATCTGTAAAAGAACTATTTTGAGACTGGGATTAGTTCAGAGAATACTGAACCCCTTGTTAGAGAAAGAAAAGAGGTCCAATTTTTGAACAGCAATTACAGAGCATCAACTTTAAGGTATTTTATGTATGTGACAAGAACTGTTAAAGTTGAAGTATATAACAGACACTTATTTTCAAAGAACAAATGACACTCACATACTTGTAACAACTAAATTACTATTTGCATTATGCCAGCATATGAAAAGCAATATTGCTAAATAAACAAATGAACACAACCTCAATCCTGAATTTAGATATAGTTCTTCGGAGACCACAAAACCAATGAAGAGGAATTGCATTGTTTTGGCTACTGTGATAACTGTTTTAAATCTAACTTACAGCAAAACATGTTACAAATAGACTACCGCCTATAGTAAAGATGTCTGCACTGAATATTTGTACATGCAAATACACATGAAACATGGAACTGTATTTAAATATTTGTAGAAAGACATCCAGACATGTACAAACCTTAAGGGAAGTCGCGACTGTAGTTCAAGTTTCGTGTGTAAGTTTTATGAACTGCACCTCAAAAGTAAGAATATTCATGAAAACGGTTGTTTATGTGACAGCACTTTTGGTCGTCAAATTTGTATTTTAGGCACGAAAAGACCATAACAATGAAATGTTCGTGGGAAATGTCTTTGGAGCAGTAGTAGTAACAGAGCAATGCACGCATCTCCGTATAGTGAGTCACGAAACGCCACTTTCACTACCCTTAAATAAAAGGACAACGCAAGCAATACGTCAAAATGGCGATCCGGGCCCGATCGTCTTTGAACGGGCATTACTACAATAAATTACTGCCACGACTGCTATAAGCATGCAAACAATTCGTAAAATCCACCAAATGCGCAATAAAAAATACATGAACATCATGGAGTTCCTCCGATGCGGCAACGACAGGCTATCTTTCAAGTTGTGAGCAAAGAATGAAACCAGAAAAACATACAAAAAGATTCGTAAGATAAATAACATAGATTGAGTGAGACGTCTACTCGACCGGGTGGACTGGATTCAGAAGTTTATAGACGGCAAACTGGGTAGAAATTTACTAGCATCCTACAGCAGTAAATTTGCCAAACTGTCGTTACTTTAAAACAGTAAGAAGTTCTCCACTTCATACTTCGATTACTCTTACCAACGTTTCGAAACTGACATAAACGAATCCGCGATGTATTGCAAGAATAAACTTCCAAAACAACTTTTGCTTCTCGCTCCAACAATAATTAGACACTCTTGCAAGTGGCGGCAAAATTACACTTTAGTAAATTTTAAAATATTTTCGCGATTTTAAATCTATTAAAAGACGTACATTGTAAATAACGTTGTTTTAAACATACGAGTACATCTTAATTTTAAATTATAACAAAGAGCTAACAATCAACTATACCTAGTCTATCTTTTTTCAACATGACTCAGAGCAGGCCATGACCATACATTTCTCTTATTGTGTAGATAGAAATTTAGTTAAAAATCAGGTTTTGGTGTTATTTACAAATTAAGTTCGCAAGGTAACCTGGAACTAAATTTTCCGCTTATTTTCAAAATGTTTTCGTTAAATTTACGAAAGCAACTATGAATCGCTTGCTTAGTTTCTTTTGTTAGCTTTATTAGCATTTTGAAGGTATATTTGACAAAATATTGTAATAACTTCCAGTGTTCAAACACCCGTCAAAAGTGACAATGATGACATTTTTAAGGTTAGGTTAGCACACTGTGAAAAATATTAGAAGTCACAGCCTGCTCTGAGTTATGTTGAAAAAGATAGACTACTTGATATGGAATTTAATATGTACATTTGAATTTTCCGTTACCTTAGACCCGTGATTGTTACTACAGAAAAATGTATTGATTAGAGCATGATTATTATATTAAGTTCATGATCAAGCGTTTTCACACGGTTGAAGTTCATGACATACCATGTGGTATGTGGTGGCTTGAGCGACGCAGCCTAGCAATTTCAGTATTAAATTATTATTCATCTTCTTCAGCATCACGTTTTAAGCCTGTTGACTTGTTACGTCATCATGTGTTTTAGTCCTACCATCTATCTCTTGGCCGTCTAACATTTCTTCTTCCATAAGCGGGTTTATACTCGTTAATTATTCTTGCTGTTCAATTTTCTTCCATTCTTATAATTTATTATTTCTTTATTCAGGTTATACCTACATACTTCGTCCCTTTAATAATCCAGCTTAGAATATACAGCCAGAAGTCTCAAAAATCGCAATCCAGCAGCCTCGATTTGTTTTGTCTATTTGTCAAAGCCCAGCATTCGCAACCATATACACTGTTGCCCAAATTAAAGGAGTTCATTCTTTAGGGTTTAATGGTTTTTTTAGCTAATTTTATTGATTTTTCGATACAACATTTCTGATTATGATTTGACAAAGGAGAATTTCATTTGCAGGGTAAACCAGACGAAATTTTAGTTTTTGTGGAGCATTTAAGATTGTTGCAAGGGTATATGTGAGGATCTCGTTCTTATCCTTTAATATAGAGGCTATTAAATCAAACAAAACTCGAAACTTTGGGAAAATACAATCTGTATTGATTTTGGCTGTCACTTACAAAAGCTACCTTACCAGCAAAAGACCGTACCAAAATTAATTCCATTAAAATGTTCCATTAATCCATATTTAAAGAGTTTTGTATTCAAATTTCATAATTTAAAAACAAAAAACATAACCATTATTATTTGGTATTGACAGGTTAAGTTAATTTGACGTTTATGAAACAAGTTTTAGGTTTTAATGTGTGGAAAGTAATTTTGACAACATGCAAAGACTTTAACTAAACTCAAAATACTTCATAATTGCATATTGCATTAAGTAACAAACGACTTCCGGGATTGGACCGTGTCATAATTGAGATCGAAGAACTCAACGTTTCGCCCACTTTCGAAAGTCGAGTTTCGCTTCTGACGTGGTTCACTTATTGAGTTACCGTGCTCTTCTATCCCTTCCCTTGCAAAGAGTTTCGCTTCTGGCGTGGTTAACACGTTCAGTTACAGTGGTCTTTTGCTTTTTCCTCCTGATGAAGCCCCTTACGCAAGTGGGCGAAACGTTGAGTTCTTCAATCTCAATCAATGCACGGTCCAATCCCGCAAGTCGTTTGTTACTTAATGGCAATGGCCGTGAAAGCCTCAGAAATCATCTTGCATATTGCAATATAATTAAACAAAGTAGGTGACAGCAGACACTCTTGTCGTACTCCTTGATTTATTTCTGTTGTTCTACCTTCGTTCTATGCTCCATTGTCGATTAAGATTTTGTACTGGTGTACAGGCTTAGCATCATTAGGATTAGATTCTGTGTGTATCCTTACATCAAAGGCTTTTAGAAAATCTTCTTCTTCTTCTTCTTCTTCTTCTCTAATCCTTAATGCCTTTTCAGGCGTCGGATGATGGTCTCTAGTCCTGTATCCAGCTTTTCCATCTTTTTCTGTCCCTCGCTATTATTTTCATTTCATCCATTGTCACTCCCTTTTCTAGTCCTATTTCTTTGATTTGTTTAATCCATTTTCTTCTGGGTCTGCCTCTCTGTTTTTTTGTTGGATTTCCCGCTTCTGTTATTCTTTTTGTAATTCTGTTAGGTTCCATTCTTGTAATGTGCGCGTACCAGTTTAGTTGTTTCTTTTTATTTTTTTACATTATTGGTTCCTGTTTAGTTATTTCTCTTATGGCTTCATTTTTATTCTGTCCCATTTAGTTTTTTCTGCCATTTTCCTGAGGTGTTTCATTTCCATAGCATTAATTTTAGATTGGTCTTTTTTCCTTATTGTCCAGCTTTCATAGGCGTATGTTATATTTGGTATTGTTATCATATTATGTATTTTCTTTTTCACCTTTATGTCAATGTCTTGATGGCCTAGTATTGTTTTATTTATGGTATAGTAAATTCTTGTTTTAGAAAGTCAATAAAGCTATATATGTAGGTAATTTCTATTCTCTAGGATTCTGTATGAGCTGGTTAATGGTAAATATGCAGTCTGCACAGGACTACCCTTGGCGGTACCCATTATGTTCTGCAGTGATGTTTATTCCTTTTGTAACTATTTTTGCATATATCTTATATCCTCTATAATTTTCGCAGCTCGTTGTTTCACCGCTTCAAAAGATAGGTATTAACATGTCATGTTTCAATCCTCAGGTACTTGATCATATCTCCAGCATATCTAATAATCGAATAAGTCGTTTTGTGCTGCCGTATTGGAATAATTCCAGGTTTAATCCATCGTTTCCCGGAGATTTTATATTTCTGCGTGTTTGCATGTTTCTAATTTTTTTGCATATTAACAGCTTTTTGTAATATCTAATTTATTATCCTTCATCTATTGAGTTGTAGTGTAATTTGTCTTTCTCTGATTTATTCAATATTTCCATAATTGTTAACGCTCTTTCCTGCATAATATTCGATGTTTAAAATAAAGAACATTCCCAACTCTATGGTTTTAGTTTTCCCACTTCTCGTCTGATAGTCGCTGTCCTACTCATATATTCAGTCCTGTTTTCTGGTATTTGATTACTCAAATAATTCATGTATGCACCCTTCTTGTTTTTAATTATGTTTTCAAATTCTTTATTCCATATCGCTAAACCACTTTTTCTGTTTTTTTTTAGTATCCAGAGCTTCCGCAGCGTCCCGTTTGACAATAGGCTTTATATCATTCTATTCTAAATTAATATTGTTATTGATAGGTCTTTGATTTAAATATTGGTCAACTCTGTTCTGATATAAAGTTCTTACGCTTTCTTTCTTTAATAGATGTATTTTACATGTGTCTTTGGTTCTACTATCTTCATTATTGAAGGTACAGAAGCCTATTAAATAAGTTGCATTATTTTTTTTCCACATGTACCAAAACTAGTTTATCTACAGCTTTAGCATTTAGATCTTCTGCTGGAGTCATGTGATCATTACAATTTACTCCATTAACTATTCAATTCACCTGTCATCTGTTAAAAACTTGCCAATAAAAATCCAAACTTTGATATTCCTTTAGAAATAAAAAATAGAAGGGGATATATATCTTAGGAAGGTATTCAACTGAATATTTAAAGCAATTGTAGTTTTCTGAAGCAAATACACAAGTGGTTTAATTTTATCCGATTAAAGTTGCATGTTTTCACGAGAATTTCGTCAAGGGTAATAACCTTAGCTATGTACAAAGTACTAATTTTATTGAACTAGTAGTTCTTGAATTAAAGCAGCTCACCCTCTACATATTTGACCAAAATTTTCTCGCTGTTATGCCTGGTGGACATACAATCCGCATGCAAAATATCGTCATTAACAAATAGTTTTTGAGCTTTACCGCTAACAGAGAGACGGAGAGACAGACAGACGAAGAGACAGACAGACGGACAGACACACGGAATTGAGAAAACCTGTTTTTGTCATCTAGGGACCGAGAAACGTGAAGATCTGAAGAAATCTCGCAAGGTGATTTTTTGGCGATTACAATACTTTCTTCGTCTCTTAGACGTTTCTAGTCAAAATGGCTTGGTTCATTCAATAGTTCCTCCAATACCATTCATAGTCAAAGTTACGTAGATTACATTTAGCGTGGTATCGCTTCGATACGATTAGGACTAGTACTAGCGCACTTACTCTAATCCCAAGCGCAATAAACATCCTTGATACCACCGTCAAAATAGTCGACCTTACTTTTACTACTCATGCTTATTATAAGTGATGGTTTTTTGTAGGATATCATAGAAATCTATATATTCATCTTTTCAGCCTTTTTATGGCGCATATACAAGTATTGTAAGATAACGTCTTTGTATTTTTATTATACTTTTAAAATTCTTTCGTTAATAAACTCATAACTGTGAAGTCGATCTGTTCAGTTTTTCCTTATTAGTAATGCAACATCCAATTGCTGCTCTTTGTTCTTGTGATACTCCACGGTATACTACAATGATATGGTCTTGTAATACGGCCGTACCTTTCAGTTTTGATTAAAAGTCTAAATATTGTCCTCTATTGGGTGTTGGGTACTGTTTAATTTGTATCTACATTATTTACGTACTGTGTAAGTTTGGTTTTATTTGACACTAAACTTTCTACTGCTATAACTCTTACTTTTCCTTTATTGATGCCATCTAGTTTATTTAATTTAACCAGCTCGAGTAGATCAAAGACTATATAAGCCTGTACAGTATTAATTTTTAGATTATAACAAATTTCTGTTTAGATGAATTGCTGTAAAATCAGCTTAGGTTCATGCATTATCAAAATTATTACGCTTGATAGTTGTTTAGTACCACGGCCTGCTTAATTGTGTGACAAATGTCAGCGATGATTATCAAACAATTCAGCAGGTACTGTGTTTAGTACAATGAAACCTACTTTTTAAAAATATGACAGTTCTACAACTGTCAAAGTCAAAAATTATGAATGAATTATGAATTATGGAAAGTCAGTCGAAATCATATTTGTTACAATTCTTATTATTTGAAAAACATAGAAAATGTAAGTAGTTCTTTTAATAATCTTATTCACTTTATTATAACTTTTTACTTTTAGATTGTTTAACAAATACCTGTAGTTGTTACTTCTCCAAGCACTCCAATAAGACACTTCGTTGAACCAAGCGTAATCCGTCTTCTCACAGCAGCTTTGGGACACCCATGCAAGTACAGCCTCTTATCTAATTGCAACACCCGTTGTTTTTAATAGCGCCTAATGTAGCTTCAATGCGGACTTCAACACTATAAGCTCCCCGTCTGCAGTAATCGCCTTACTTTCAACCGCGCACCAACCTAAGTATAGATGTAATTAACTACCAGTGACTGCAATGCCCTATGTCCAAATTTTACAAGATGTCCACCACCCCCAAATAAGAAGCCCCCTGAGAACCATTACCAGTGACAGCAATGCCTGTTATCCAATTCACAAGATGTCTACAACTTCCATCAAGAAACTCGATGTGGTCCACCACTAATAAATGCAATGCCTTTTGTCCAATTCAGATGTAACCAACCAACAATAAACTTAGTACAGCATCCAATTCCAGAAGAGACTTTTTCTCCATCTCGTGAATTTATTCTTATACACCAATTAGATTAATAAAATCATTTTATGAAAGGGTCTTTATTTTAGAATTTTTAATTTTATCATAAATACATTTACATTTTTGGAATCAACATTTCGTTGATATTTTTATTGATTCAATTTACCATAGTAATATATTTCATCCATTTTTTTTAATTAGCACCCCTGGATTACATATTACTACAATTTATTTATATTTGACATTTTAAATGACTTTCTCAAATAATTATTCGACTTTTGTTTTCCACTTTAATTCAAGCATTATGTACTACATATGTCAGAACCTTTCTGTTTCTTAATATGAATTGTATAACTGGATTTGAATTCTAGTCCGCAAATTTACTAAATAAACCTTTGAATAATTATGCTGTTCTTTTAATACTTAAATTCATCTTTGTATGTTTTTAAGAATTAGGTATTTTTATCATTTTATAAATAATCTCATACCTAGGGTTTCACTTTCATAAATAAACGAGCAGTCTTAATATGCTACCATAACAATACCTATTAATCACTTTTGCTACATATCAAGAAACCATGCAGATATCTACCGATTACGTCACACGCAACTTTTCTCTCTAAAAAACTTAGTGTTAAAATTTTAAAGATCTATAAAACATTTTAGTTCAGATTCGAAATTTACGTAAGAAAATATCTTAATAATGTGCTATCGTCGATAATAACTAAGTTATATACAAAAGCAAAACCAAAAAAATGTATTTGCTTTACTCGGAAGTGAAAATTAAGCAAAAATTCTAAAATTTGAATGTATAGCAGCATTTGGTACTGTGGGCATTTTATCTAATTTAACCGAATTCCAATATCTCTTACCGTTTACAAATTCTCCATATTGAACGCGTTGTTGTGGACACACTGTATATTTAAATATTATTTATAAAGAAAAACCTTTGAAAAATTTAAAAATCGCAAAGCTTTTAGATTGTATGTGTTAAAAGTATACCTTTCCCCCATCCGAGTGTAGTCAATTAATTTTATGAGAATAAGTCTAAAATCTAAAATGTGTGAATTAATGGAAGTAGTTACTAAAGCTGAAAAATAATTCAGAAATTAATGTGCTAAGAAAATATCAATATGCTAACTGTTATAGCCACATAGCCAAAGCTCGTCCGCATCCTTAATATGCATCCTCCATAAAGACGATTCCCTGGTAAGTATCTATTAAATATTTATTAGTTATAAATTCGCACACTCTAAATATACGAAGACACATCTCTTTATTCAACTGCTTCTGACAGTTTGAATATGAATTTAAATAAATAATAAATTGTAGTAAAACACGTCCTACCAGTGCATAAATTCAAACGATTATGACTTTATTAGGTGGAATAATGAGTATAACAAGTAAATTTAGCTTAATTGGATGACAATGATATTACCATGTTCAATCTTCAGATCAATTAAATTTTTAAGACAATTTTAACTTTTAGTAATTTTAACCGCAGTTCCGTTACCTTTAAAGGCAACATTAATTAAAGTCTTTAACATGTATCCAAGAAAAATCGTAGATATTTCCGAAGAAACCTGTCAGGTGCTGTACGAATTCAGCAATCAAATATGCATGCTGTCGATTTTCAACCCCGTACTTCATAAAATTGGACTTGGTATACAAATTGAACCTTCGGCCTTTGGGTGGAAGTGCAGCATGCTTTATTCATAACTAGGAATACCTGTCCTACTAAAAATATTCTACTAATATAATGTTTTCAAAAGTCTAGGGATTTCTTTGAGAATCTATAACAAAGAAGCCCTTAGAAGTGGAAGAATCAGTAATAATAAAGCTAGTGTCTTCTACATGGACATTATATTGCAAATTCTAAGGAACATATAGCCGAGCGTTACTCATTCACAGTTTAACTTTCTGAAAAACCTAATTAAGTTAAGAACATAAGCAGATAAAATACATAAGGGTAGCGTATGGGTGATAAATAAGTATCGTTTCATGTTTAAGAATAGAAATTTATATTAAAAAAAATCAAAGATTCTTCGTTTTTGATATACGAAGACTTACCCTTCTTAAAAATATATCGTCTTTTTCTTATAATTTCCTTATTAGTACAGCTAATTAAACCAAGTTTGGCGCACATTCCACTTGGATAGAATCCTTTGAAATGTGGTATTATCAAGCTCTAGAATTAGTCAGTGGCAGAAATATTGGTAATCACGTAATCAGTGCCCTAAATTTAACAAAAAAAAACCTGTGGAAAATTAAAGGCGATTGAAGGTAAACATGATTGGCAAAAATGGTTTTTTTTAATTATCTGCCCACTGGTTTTTTTTTTTGGCTTTTAGATAAAATTATCTGTTTTTTGCATTTAGGTATCCATATAAAAATCTTAATGAATAAATAATTTTTATTTTTAGGTAAAATGTAGATATTTGAGTAATTTGTAATTTACCTGCAAATATACAACTAAACATTAATTAAATATGTATATCACGTAAATGGGGTTATATGTACAAAACTGCAAGACAGTAGCTAACGAATGGTTGATAAACAATATAGTAAATAATTGGGATTCGTTCTCCACGGCAGCAATTCAAAATAAAAACCTTTTTATCAAAACCAATATTTCGGAAAGCTTTATCAAGGCAACTGTAATAAAGTTTACAGTTGTAGAGAATTGCAGGAAAAACAATGTGCTTTAATTGCGAAAAATTTAAGTTAGTACTTTATAATTGGCAACAAAAACTTAAACACATATCTTGTTTCGTACATCAGGTTAATAGTCCGATCGGCAGGTACTTAATGAAGGGGGTTACCTGGACACAATTCCCAAGTTAATAAAATTTTGGGATATTGTTTGGGGATGGTATGGGTTGTGGAATCTGAGTTTTCGACCTCGAGGACCCTGTGCTAACTCGGGGAGGGCCGAAAAACCTCGAAATTTTCGGACTTTTTTCGGTTTTTTGCTTATATCTCCTGAATCATGCGTTTTTCGAGAAAAACGTCTTTACACAAAGTTGTAGAGCATTTCCTTCAATTTTGATTGGTCTAAATTATCTGTTGACCCAATACTTACCGAGATGCAGCAGTTGAAAGATGGAACAAATTTCTCAAAATGTAAGAAAAACGAGAAAAATGCATGTTTTTGCCTCATAAGTTGCATTTTTCAACATATCTATATGTATACTATACATTCTTATTATTCTATATTTTAAACTAGCTGACCCGACAGACGTTATCTTGTCCAAATTTCAATAAATTTGTTTGTGATCGTTTTGTGAATTTGTGAAGAGCTATTGGAAATGTGTAAACAAAGTAAAAAAGAGAAAAAAACGTATTTCTGAGTGATCATTGTATCTATTAACGATTGTGGCCATATATATTCAATTTGAGGAGAAGGCAACAGTGTTGATAAGATTCTGTCTGGACATGCTTATGCCAGAGCTGTACGTGCACATAGCCTTGCTTCCGTTGCTTTAGGTGGTTTGAGATAATTGAAGTAATGGGATTAAAAGAGGAAGACTGGTTTGCAGTGGATACAGTTGTTGATTCTTCCAACTAACCCGCCATAGGTTCTGAGGATCCAGCATTAGAAGCTGTGGCTGCTAAATTTTGCACAAGTGCTGAAGAATATTGAGGAAGGAGCGCCAACTGCTGCACTGTAAATCCAATATTTTCGCATGTGTGCCTTTATGTAAAATTGTATCAGAGCCGAACGTGCAGGAGACTGGAACCTGCACCTTCACTCAGTCAGAGAAATGATCCCATACTTTCATGCAGAGGGCCATTTGAACTAAGCCAATGGTGCACATTTGTACTACCCAAGATATGATCCACTTGAAAGACAAGATGGATCCTGAAGAATATGACAAGTTTACCACCAAGGGCTACTTTGCTATTCGCCGAACAAATAAATTTTGATCAGGCACCTGGTCGGAGATGACCATAGAGCAGGTCTATATGCGAACCATGGTGGGCTGACTCGTGGTAGTGGTGTTTGTGACAGTGTGCTATCTCGATGGATTGTGGGAATGCTATGCCTCCAAAGTATCAATGAGCAGATGGAAATGTTCACCGGAGTTCGCTCAGAGACCACAGAGCAGCACGTGGATATGAGGCCTTTCCGCGTTGCTAGGGATAATCTTAATTTCAAGAAACGTAATGAATGGTTGGCTGACCACCCACCACTCCTAAATACACAAGATCTAATGTCAATTGGCACAGGGGCCATTGCTCCTTATGGAGTGAACTGCTACTTAACGCGAACTGTTAGCATCACTAGCATGAAGACCTGTTTGGAACAAGATAATTTTCAAGACTTAAAGTTGAAGCGGAAGGATACGGTGGTTACTCTAGCATTCGTTTCCTGTTCTCTAAAAATTAAAAACAAGAAGTTCACAGTAGATCCTCTGACTCTATTTCAACGGATTAGCATCACCAAACAGTCAGATGCCTGACCTCAGGAATATATTCAAGTACGAGCTAGCCCCCTTCCCAATGTCCCTCTTTACAGAGGAAGGTATGCACAAAGGCAGAAAGTCAATGTTGTATGACGCATTCAGTCCTATACAAGAAGAAGTAACGTTTGGCAACAGCAAATGTGCAGTCATTGATGGTGGGTACTTGCTGCATAAGGTTGCGTGGAGCAAATCAAAAGAAGCCACATTCAATTTGGTGTGTACCTCTTACGTGGATTTTGTGCAGCGACACTTTGGGAGCAATGCCATAGTAGTTTTCGATGGGTATCCTGTTGGCCTCAATTATCAGAGCACTAAAGCAGCCGAACGATATCGACGGTCATTGCTGCACTCGTCCATGAAGTTTGTGTTTTCAAAGACAACACCCTGCGGTACAATTTCACAAGCAAAATGTCTAACTAATGATACCAATAAGGTAAACTTCATCGCACTGCTGATGTCTGAAATGGAAGCAAAGGGGATTCAGGTTAAGCAGGCAACATAAGATGCCGATGACTTTGATAGTGTCGTTATAACGGGAAAAGATATCGATCTTTTGGTTTTGCAGACAGAATTAGCCTCTTTTAAAAAAACATTTACTTCCACAAGAGTGAGAGAGGCAATATTCCCAGCGTTTTATATTCGTCGCATTCCTGCAAATTTAACACTCAAGACATTCTCTTCCTTCATGCAATTGGTGGATGTGACACATTAGCTCCGTTCGGCATTGGGAAGAAGAAAGTAATGCTGGCGTATGACAAAAACCCGTGGCTGTCAGACGTAGTCAGTATTTTCAATACGGGTGATTAGAAGGGGGGGGCGGAGGTGCGGGAGAGGGGGAGGGCCAGGGGACATACATAATATGTATACTATACATAGATATGCTGAAAAATGAAAGTTATACGGCAGACACCTGCATTTTTCTGGTTTTTCTTACATTTTGAGAAATTTGTTCCATCTTTCAACTGCTGCATCTCGGTAAATATTGAATCAGCAAATCATTTTGACCAATTAGAATTCAAGGAAATGTAATGCTCTACAACTTTGTATAAAGACGTTTGTCTCGAGAAACTCATGGTTCAGAAGATCTAAGCAAAATTTCATTAACTTGGGAATTGTGTCCAGGTACAAAGTACCTGCCCACCGGACTATAAAGGTTAAAAAACAATACTTAAATTAGTTGGACTATATCACATTTAATTATTTCATCAATTACAACTAGATTTTAAAAAATTGCATATTTATGTATTCATGTAAAGTTACCACCCTAAAATTAGTCAATATACGTAAATATGCAAAAAAAAACGTATCTGTTTGTAATTTATGAAGCAATTAACTGTGATATAATCGGACTATTTCAGTATTGTTTTTTAACCTTTAACCTGATGTACCAAACACGATATGCCTATTTATGTTTTTGTTGCCAATTAATATGAAGTACTAACCTCACTTTAGAAAAAAATAAAGGTTTCCGAAATATTGGCTTGGATAAAGAGTTTTCTTTTGAATTGCTGCGCCGAAGAGCGAATTCCCATTATTTACTATATTGTTACACGTATACCTAAAGTATGTTTATCAAATTATGTTTTACAGCAAGGGGTTTCCATTATCAATTCATTCTGAGAGACTTCTTTCAAGGGGATCCCCTCATTCAATGATTTGCCAGTGTAAAATTTCAAATTGTTATTAATGGAAGATTTGATACTATTAACAACTTTAGAATACTTTTTTGTCAATTTAAAAAAAAGAACACACGTAGTTTAAAACCAGCGGATATTTCCGGGAATGCCACCGATGAAGGTAAGTCATTTAATTCTAGACAAAAAGTGCTGTTTCAATTTTGGTGTCCTTCATAGTTTCTCGGTAAATTTGACTTGTATAATTTATTTCACCATTTTTGCAAAAATGTCAACAAATATTTTGCAGTCGCGCGCATAGCTAAATCAACATATTGAAGTTAGAAGGGGGATGGCAGATTTCTTGTCATTTTCAAGGTCTTGTCTAAAGTTCAAGAGTTTTTCCGAGTTTCAAGAAAACGCGATTGATTTTAATTCAAAATAAAAATTGCTTGATAAATGACAAAAATATTTTCACATTTCAAAAAATCTTGGGTTGTAAGACAACACAAGAAAATTCCGTCGAGAGAAGATTTTTTATCATAAATTAGAAACATGAAATTTATAAAGAAACTGGGATATAGCAAAAAAATCCCAGAAAGATTTTTTGCTTAGATTTTTTTTTATTGGTTTAATAGCAAATTAACAATCAGAACTAATTATAAATGCAATGTGTTCTATGAGTTAATGTGATGACATTAATGACGTGAGGGGGAATCCATCCAGCGATGTTATCCCGTTTCGTTAGAGCTATCCTCCTTTCAGATCACTGGGCCATTTCTTCTTTTTTAGTCTCCTTGGAGGTGGGTCCTGCTGCAGGTTCAACGCGAGGGTATTTGGGTGGGCTTGTAGTCGTAGGAAGTGGTTGTTACTTCTTGTTGTTCTCTCTTCTTCGACTGTTGCTATGCCAAGGTCAGTATGCAATGTCAAGTTGCTGACATACCATGGAGCATTTGCTAGCATTCTTAGAGTCTTTGATTGCAGACGTTGGATGATATTGACATTAGACTTACAAGAGCAACCCCAGAGTTCAATGCCATAAGTCCATATTGGCTTAATTACGACTTTATACAGGAGGATCTTGTTTTCAAGAGAGAGGCATGACTTTCTGCCGAAAGACCAATACATTTTCTTAACTCGCAAATCGATTTCTTTTCTTTTTTTTAGTATGTGAGACTTCCATGTGAGTCGTTTATCTAAATGAAGACCTAGGTAGCGTACTTCATTTGCTTTAGGAATAGGTATATTGTTCATATACACTGATGGACATTCTGTGCGATTTAGAGTAAAATTAACTTGCGCACTTTTCGTTTCGTTTACTTTTATTCGCCATTTATTGAGCCAGGTCTGCAGGATAGATAAATGGTTTTGTAAATTTGAGGAGGCTGTGTAGGGATTGATATGACTAGAGAGGACAGTGTCATCAGCAAATGTGCCTATATATGTATCTGCTGTTGTAGGTATATCTGCAGTATATAAAATGTATAGCAGAGGTCCCAAGACACTTCCCTGAAGCACTCCAGAGTTGATTGGGCGTAGATCGGAATATTGTTGACCGTACTTGATTTGAAAATAGCGATCTGACAGGTAAGATTTAAATAGGAGGTAATATTCGCTTGGAAGGAGTAATTTAATCTTAAATAATAGGCCATCATGCCACACTTTATCAAACGCTTGTTTTATATCTATAAATACTGCTGGACACTAAGATTTTGAGTCAAAAGCCGTACTGATAACGTTTACAACTCGATGGCATTGTTGAATGGTGGAGTGGTGCCTCCTGAATCCAAACTGGTGGTCTGGGATGCAATTTTCCAATATGTCTGTAACACGTAATCTTCTTATTATCAGTTTTTCTAACAGTTTAGACATTATGGGCAATAAACTTATTGGCCGGTAAGACGTAACTTCCTCAGCAGGTTTGCCGGGTTTCAATATTAAAATGATTTGGGCAAATTTTAGCGTTGATGGCCAGTACTGAAGACGTAAGATGGAATTAAAAAGATTTCGTAAAAACACTATGCTGCTTTTAGGTAATTCATCAAGCACCTTCCCCGTTATTAAGTCAAAACCGGGGGCCTTCTTTTTGTTTAGATGTCGAATTTCCTCAAGTACTTCTGTATAAGTAAAACTTTTGATAGGTAATGACATTTGTAGTGGCGCCTGGAGGAAGCTTTGTATCTCATCGTCAAGCACATTTGAATGGGGAGTAAAGACATCAGCAAGATGTTGAGCGAATAGATCTGCTTTTTCTTGGTCTGCTCTGGCCCATTCATTATTTGGTTTTCTTAAAGGTGGATTGGCAACTTGTGGCCTCTTATTTGCTTTAGAAATTTTCCAGATACTGTTATCTGCGCGGGACAATGCAGTTAAATAGTGTTGGAAATTTTCTTGCTTTAACATTTTTAGTTTATTTTTGATGTTGTTCGCTAACCTATTACATATCGTTTTATCAGCAGGATTGCGCGTTCTGTGCCATTTGGATCTTGCTCTACACTTCTGTCGTATTAGCTCAAGTATTTCATTTGGGACATTTGTATCTTCTCGTATCGCATTTGTAATCGTAGGCGTTGAATTCCAAGCTGCATTTTGCACAGTTGTAATAAAGAGATTTGTGGCTTCCTCTATTTCATGCGGGGTATGTAGACTAATACTGGTTTGTAAATTTTCATCCAGAAGACCTCTATATGCTTCCCAGTCTGTTTTAATGTTGAACAGTGACGGTCTGGGCGATCTTTTAATAATTGTGGTGCTTATTGTAGCTATAATTGGTGTATGGTCAGATGATAAATCAAGGTTACTAACTATGTCCGTATAGTTGGATGAAATACCATGTGTGACAAAGAAATCCAGTAAGTCGGGTATTTTATCTCGGTCCGTTGGCCAATATGTGGGCTCTCCAGTTGATAGATAGCCATAGCTCTTTTCACGTATGAGATCATATAGCGCACGGCCCCTGGTGGTAATTAATCGTGATCCCCAGTAGGTATGTTTACAGTAGTAGTTACCACCGAATATAAAATTGCTGCCAAGTGACTGAAAGAATGGTTTGAGGCCGTCTTTGGTAATTTTATGTCTAGGTGGGCAGTAGGCAACAGATATTGTGATTGGATTTGGTAATTTACAAACTTGAATTGTCGTTGCTTGTAGAAATGGTTCTTCATATTTGTCTAATTCATAATGAACAATTGAGCTCCTTATCAAAATAGCTGTGCCGCCGTGCGCTGTTCCGTCAGGATGTTCTGTATGATAGCAAGTATAATAAGGTATCCTCAAATAAGATTTGTCGGTGAAGTGTGTTTCTGATATAAGAAATATATCTATATTGTTTAATTTTAGAAATGACTGAATTTCATTTATTTTTGACTAAATGCCATTTGCATTCCATAGGGATATTCGTAATGATTTAGACATTAACGGACAAGTTTGCTTATAACTGTGGACAACATATTTATTACCATGTTGTTTTGTTGCATAAGTTGATTAAACATGATTTTAAATTCTTCAAGAAACTTTTGTAATGTTATATTCTGATTTTGAACTTGCTCCGGTTCTCCCTGTAGGGCTTGACTATATGTGCGCTGGGTATGTGATGATTGCAGTGTTGTTTTGCTTTGGGGTTGATGTTGTTGTGATATGTTTAAATTTATGAACCGATTTTGTGAAGGCATGTTTGATTTCAATTTGTTTTGTAATTGTTTGTGTACGGTACAACCTCGATAATTAGCCGGATGATTATCTCCGCATAAAGCGCACGTCGCAGGGGATTCTTTTGGCTTCTTGCAAGTTTTGGTATTATGAGAGCCGCCGCATTTTACACATACGTAAGGACGATTACAATAGGCTTTCGTGTGATTGTATTGTTGGCACCTCATGCACTGTACAATTACTGTGTTTCTGTGTGGTGGTTCTACCTTTACAACTTGATTATTTAAAAATCGAAGATTGTAAATGTCTTTATTATTTATCGCAGGTTCCAAGTCTACAAAGAACATTGGCAGAGGGGTTTTCTCAATTCGATGCTTAATATTTGTGATAGATCTCACTTTGAATCCTTTCTCTTCTAACGATTTTGCTATTTCTTCAGTGGGTACGGTGTGGTGTAAATTGCGGATGACAACTCGGTATGCTTTATTTTCTTTCATCTGATATGTGTGATATACTACTTTAGAATCCTTCATATGTGTGATCAGTTTACGATATGTATCAGGAGTATTAGCAGTTATCTTAACTACATTGCCAGCCATTGTTTTTGTTTTGTATTGTTCTATTTCGGCGACAGCTGATAACGCTTTGATCATTCCATTGTAGTCCTTGGCTCCCTGTACAAATATTGGTGGTGGTTTTAATATTTTAATTTGCTGTGTATTTTCTGTGTTATCAGCAGCATCATCAGGAGTAGAGAGGACCGAGTATCTATTATCTTGTAAGACATGACCTGTATTATTCTGCATTGACTGATTTGTAATTCTTTTCCTTTTTCTGTTTTGCACACTTTGCCATTCATTGTTTTGTATTGTAGAAGAAGATTCAATATCGCTTTCACAATCAGACATACTCATGACATTTGTTAAGTTATTAGTAACCATGCTATTTGTTTGCATTAATGTCATAATGTTAGGTGCTTGTGTAGGTAGTGGAGATAGTGTATTTGGGATTTGAATGTTAGGTAAAAGTGGTTGATTATTAGGCAGGTAGGGAGCATTGGTAACAGGTAATTGAGGTGTTACCTGGCTATTTACTGGCGTGATTCCAATGTGCAGCTGAGGCATTGTTAGTTGAGATGATTGCGTTGACTGCTGATGGGCATTGTTACTGATATATGCCATCTTGGTGGCTTGCGGATTGGCTTACTTATATTAATAAGTGTATAAAACGTAAGTTTATAATTGTCTGCGTATCAGATAATGTACTGCTGGCTGACCTTAAGGTCAGCGACCAGCGATAGTCGCGTTGCACTCACTTATCACTACGAGCTCGGGCACAGATCCTTGCTGAATGAAAGTCAATTGCGGACTAACTCTGCTTAGAATTAAATAACTTACCTTAAACGCTTTCATTTTTCTACATGGTATTTCTGGTTTTTTCAGACCTATGACACTGATTACACATCTCTCCGGCTCTGGTTGTAGAACATTATAATATCACATTTTTAGGAGTCCTGTCCAAGTGCACTGTGTACCAAATTTGGTTTGAAAGGCTGCACTAGGAACCAAATCATAAGAAAAACACCACACTTAAAAAAACCGTACTTTATATACTGTTTGAGACTTTCGCGGTTGCTCGTATTATTCTTGTTAACATAGAATTTCGGCTTAGGCCACGTAGTATTTGTGGACAAACACCCAGAATTCTCTGGCTTAAAGTGCCTTGCACCTTGTAAACTCGAGCAAGAATCCACGCGATGCTCATGCTCTTTGGTGGCTCGTGTTGTTTGAGTACCTTGAAAACGAGGCTACTTAGCAGATTTGATCTTGTTGCTGTTGTCCACCATATTCACTAACGTTTAGCAGGACCTCGAAGCTTGCATCATCAGAGTGATAGTCGAACTAAGAACTAGAAGTTGGTGTGGGGCTATTTTTAGTCCTCTGTGTCAGCGCTCGGAGCGATGTAACGCTGATTTGCCGTTCAAGTGCAGCGTAATCCGTGGGCATGACCGTATGGCGCTCAGTGATTGTAATTCTTTAGATCGTGTATCACAGAGGTCCACGTTTTACTAAGCTTAAAACCAACTTCCCTGTTTATATTATTTCGATGTTTTTTTTTATTTCTATGGTTTCACGTATCACTCGCGGGAAGCAGTAAGGTATTATGGCGTGCTCAAATTCTAAAGTGTGTCCATTTGTAAATATATGCTCAGCTACGGTTGATTTTGTGATGCGTTTGTGTTTACAATCGCCTTTATGTTCTTAAAGTCTTAGACCAACAGAACGACCAGTCTGTCCAATGTAACTCGAGCCGCAAGAACAAGAAATGCGATTACGCTAGCGGTTTTTAAACCTCGAATTTTGTCTTTTACTGATCTGAAGCCGTTACCCAAAGTTTCATTGGTCGTGAATACAGTTCCGATGTTTCATCGTTTCAGGATGCGTCCTATCTTATCAGTCGAGCCTTTCAATGATGTGGATTCAGATGGTAGTTTAGAACATTCAGTCTATAGAAAGAAAACACGCACGGACAGATATCTAAATGCTAACTCACACCATCATCCAATGCAAAAAATAACAGTTTTCCAGACTTTGGCAATTAGAGCCTTACGTATATCGGATGCTGAAAACCTAGAGAGAGGAAAGGTACATCTATTTGTCTCTTTACAAAGAAATAAATACACAACTACCGCAATACGAAAAGCGCTAAACAAGACCATGACACAAAAGGCTAAAGAAGAATCCCCACCACTGGAAGGCTTAGCATTTCTACCTTACGTTAAAGGCTCGACTGATAAGATAGGACTTGTTCTGAAACGATGCAACATCAAAACTGTTCACGATCAACGAAACTTTGGATAACGACTTCAGATCAGTAAAAGACAAAATTCGAGGTTTAAACACCGCTGGCGTATATCGCAGTCCTTGTTCTTGCGGCTCGAGTTACATTGAACAGACTGTTGACGTTGACGTTCTGTTGATCTAAGACTTCAAGAACATAAAGGCGATTGCAAACCCAAACGCATCAAAAAATCAGTAGTAGATGAGCATACATTTACAAATGGAAACAGCTTAAAATTTGAGAAAGCCAGAATACTTGCCAGAATACTTCACTACTTCCCGCGAGTGATACATGAAGCCATAGAAATAGAAAAACATTTAAATAATATAAACGGGGAAGTTGGTTTTAAGCTTAGTAAAACGTGAACCCCTGTGATACAAGCTCTGAAGCACTACAACCACTGTGCATCATACGATCACGCCCCAGGGATTACGTTGAACTTGAACGACCAATCAGCGTTAAGTCAATCCACGTGTCTGACACAGAAGACTAAAAATAGCCCGACACCGACCTCCAGTTCTTAGTGCGACTTTCACTCTGATGATGCAAGTTGCAAGGTCTTGCGAAACGTTAGTGTATATAGATTTTTAATTAAAAAAGTCTACATATTTGACCCTCCTCAAATCTCATGAGCTCCCCTACATGGTAGAGTATAGTATACAATAAAAACAAAATCGCATTTCAAAGTGTACTGGAAATCCGCGGCTATTTAAAACCAAGCATGTATATCATGCTTTTTTACTTTATTAACAATATAAAAACAATTGAATTATAAGAATAAATTATGTTATTTTTTAGAGTGTTTCGCCAAAAAACTAAAATGATTATTAAAGCGCCACAAAAAAGTTTCACAGATTGTCTCATAGAATAAATGTGCTAGCATAAAAAATATAATACGTATATAAACCACAGTTGAGAAAATTATGTAATTACTATTTGTTCTAAATAACGTAATAATTGACTTACTATAACGAAAAAATCTTTAAAGGGCTTTACTCGGAACTTCCCTCGGAAGTGGTAGTTTGAAATAATTTAATTTTTTAAGGTGTTCACCTTGTAGCTATTAGGTTCATACTACTCCAATTTTTGTTAAGGACAACAACCTACTCTATTTGCAAAATATTACTTTTATTTAACTAATAGCCCTTGAGTTAAAGCAAACATTAATGGAATTTATTTTTTAAAGTTGCTCACCCTGTAATTATGCATTTGACTAAGAATATAATTCAGTAATCACGTGACCCTTTTTAAACCAACTGGAAGCATAAAAACCCTTGGATATATGTGTACCACAGGGGTGATACAAAACAAAAATTAGTCTGGTCTGTTGCTACTCAAAAATGTGAAAATTCTGGTTACCCTGCTGTCAATTTTAAGTCAATGTCAAATTCGACGTTAGCAGGTTAGATTTTCAGTCAGTTTTGACACAAACTTACACAAAACCTAACCTGCTAACCTCGAATTTGACATAGACTTAAAATTGACAGCAAGGTAAGCAACATTATGATTTTCAATTCATTGTATTCTCTCACTAAATACAACTCGCGGTGTGATTAGAAATCGGTGATATTTATCATTGAAACCGAAGGAGCAAATTCGCAACTCGGTTTCAATCCGAAAATGTCACCGATGATAATCATACCACTTTTGTTATTATGGCTGAAAGTATATTCGGTTTTTACTTCCTTTTACTTCCTTTATTGTAAAAGGAAGTATTGGATTTAGATCTTCACGTTTTAGAGTCCCCTGAAACCAAAAAACATATTTCTTTTCATTGATCTGTCTGTGTGTCTGTGTGTGTGTGTCTGTGTGTGTGTCTGCCTGTGAACAAAATATCTCAAAAACGAAGAGATAGTTTTGTGTACTATGTAGATGCGACAGTAAGCTTTTGAAGAAAATCGCATAGCCGGAAGTAGGTGTTTGCTCTTGCTATTTTTCAGTTCTGTTTCGATTTTTTCACAAAACGGCAGTAACGATTTTTTACAATCTTTACATTTTTTAATGTCTATTGATGTGAGATACGTGAATTTCCAGTTGAATACTTCTAAAATGTGTTTCTTTTGTTTTTTTTTCTATTTTTCTTAAATAGAACACCCGGTATATTATTAAATTTTTAAATTTAGCTTAAAACTCTAGAGAAAATTTGTCTCTTTAACTAACGCTCTATTTTGTACCGTTTTTGTAGAATTTGTAAGTTTTGAAAATTTTTGACAAATTAATAAAATCAAATTTTTTGCTAATTATAAGATCACTGTAAAAGGAAGTTGTGTGCGCGTACCACACCAGATTTTTTTGAACTATAGCGCCAACAGACAAACAGGCAGACGAGATTACGAAAACATGTTTTTCGTCATCTAGGGACCCTGAAACATGAAGATCTGAAGAAATTTCTGAAGGTGATTTTTTGACGACTAATTCTTTCTGCTTGGGTGAGAGAAGTAAACGTCAAAAATTACAATTGTGATGTATCGTTTATCTTTTTAATATTATTCAATATTAAAATGTGCAACTTCGCTCTAAGTTAACCCTATATTTTTCAACAGTTGTCGAAGTCTCTATGGTAAGCCTTGAAATTGAATAACCCTGTATAATAATTAATTTAAAGTCACATTTAATATGAAATATATGGGGTTGTTATAAAGTTATTGTTATACTTTAAATCCTTATATGCTTTTAACATATCAACAGCTAAAAGTATACAAAATCTAAATGCTTAGATAATGGGATTGTATTGTGCCTATAGAAAACAAACGTGTTGTCATGACAACTACTGGCACAGGTGTCAAAACGAAATCATCTCAATTTAGAGAATTACATGGATCTTCAAACAACAATTGATTTAGTACAGTGTTACTATGACCACGGTCCAAAAATCTGCAAGAGTTAAAAGAAAGTATTAAGGAGCAAAGTGGTGCAGTTCAACCAGAAATGTTACATAATGCTGTGTACTATTTGGAGGAAAAGTTGGTACTCTTACACCTACGAAATGGAGGTCATATTGAATATTTGCTGTAACCAGCTTTGGATATGAAAATCCCATTTTTTAAGCAATTAAATTTCGTTTACTTCTTGTATTATCTTAATTTGTTTATCTTCATCGGCGTGGTTATAGACTATTAACCAAATTAATTTTAGTATCTGTAAGAGCTTCATTACCGCACGGGGTACGATAATGGATACATTGAACCAGAATTTATTGATGAAGATAAAATATTGAACAATACACGTTTGCTTATGGCACATAACGAAAGTCGTTTGATTGCCACAAAACTCGGCTCAGCTCCTCGTTTTGGCAATCAAACTCGTTTCGTTAAGATGCTCATAATCAAAATTGTATCATTGATATCTATAAAAATATATATCCCTCACTTTATAATAACTCAGTATATTCACTGTTTTGAGAGATATTAGACCTACTGTGTCTTTTTCATAATAAGGCTCATATATATTATATAACACTGTGAAAGCACAGTATGTGTTATTAACGCATACTGTGATTTCACGTTACAACCAATCTAGCTTTGTATAACTTTCTCTTTTCTAGTATTTATCCTATATTTCTGCTTTCATAAAAGTGAAATTTTTTTGCAGCGGTCTAATGCCAATATCAAATATTTACCTGTAGGTACACAATAAAAATAATGTATACATTCTTCCACATAAAGTGGTATTCGCCTCATAAAAGTGCAGTTGCGTTGGAATAGGTCGTGTTAATTACAAGATCATGAAGAACTGCGGTTGTCACTTTTTTTCGTAGTCGATGATGCCCCACACAACATGAGCTCCAACATTATTACATGGAGCGATTGTTGCAATGGCACGTAGCCTTTGAAACGTACTCAGAACGCTAATGAATATTTAACAACTTTATATTAGTATTCTCTGAACATGCAATTTGTAAACAAACCAATATTTGATTAATTAACTATACTAAAATGTTGCAGTTTGTTCATACAAGAGAAAATTTACTAATTAAAATGTATAAATAGTTTTTATTTTAGGTTGTTCAGTCGAAACTTGAACTTTGCTATGAAAACTTTTGCAGTTATAGGGTGAGTAGTTGTTTTCTTAAAGTGGCCTCTCCAACAAGCTGCCAAATAGGCAATTGAAAAACCGAATCTAAAAATAGTTTATTATTAAGAAATTATATCCCTACACAGATTTGAAATATTGATATGAAATCGGTACAGCACACTGATGCAATTATAAAATTACGAGCCGTTTCATTACTAGTAGAACAGAAATACAATAATATTGCTTCCTGTAAAGATTTTACATGCAAATACATTCCATGTGTTGCAAGCAAAACAAATTCTGAAATATCTTTTTAGGTATACCTTTCAACAATTAATTCATATTTCCGGATGCGGAAAGGCTAAATCGCGTGAAAAATGTTAAATTCGGAACTAAATTGAAATACTGGGGAGTACGCAGAATTTAAAAATTAAACTGTAAGCCATAAAACTCCAATTTCCTGAAAAGCTCACCATCGCCAAGTAAAGACTGTTCAGTATGCTATTCGAGGGTAGATTTTGTTCAGCTGTGCGTTATGAATATGCAGAAAAGCAGCACGTCTCGGCGGCAGCGATAAACAAACATTCTGGAGGTAACGTGGGCGGTCACCGCGAAGAATAATTTATATACATACCTGCGTACGCGGAGAGGATTTGCATAAATTGAGGGAGAAAAAAGAGCGGTGTACCATAATTTATTTATGGTGTAAAAACCCCTGTTAAATGTATTCTAGCTTTTTAACGCCATGACTTACTTGTGCAATTTATCTTTCCGATTCTATCTTACAATGCTTCCTTGTTGCAGCTGATCCTTGCTCTTGAAAACAGAATTATTGTACAAAATTAAACTCGAGAATATAAATATCATCATAGGAGCGGTACTTTTGCTAATTCCGCGAAAGTGTAATAATTTTAAAACATGAAGCAACTTCACAAAATATTGGCTTAAGGTTATGTGTCAACATGCACAAAAGTATATTGAGGCATTTTACACATCACTATTTCAAATACCAATACACTATCTACAATATTGTAAAAGAAACAGTAGTTATAAATTGTATGTTCAAATTATTCAAAAATGAACAATGTCGTCTTATTTCTAATTACGTAATTACCAATCGCGCTTAAAATTTAAACAGTTATCGTGAGGGTGGCAATAAAAATAATTTCTTTTTTCAAATATCCAAGGAAGTAAAATATGACACCTGGTATAAAACCATCAACAAGGGGCGTAACTCTTTGGCTACGCAGAACATTAACCAATCAGCGCTCTTTAATTCAACGTACACTAAACAAACAACAATTTAACATTCGGAAACATGAAATTTAAAAGTATTTGTTTGCTACTGAATATTATTCGTTTTCTACGTGGTTTATAGCAATAGCATACAAATATTAGAGACGCATTACAATAGCGAAACATTTGTGTCTAACTAATAGCGGTACCTAATAGTTATTTATGATACAAGTTGCTAAATTGAAGTGCTTCAGGCACGCGACGTGGTTTGTCAAACGAGGTCAAAACTTCTTTACAAGGCGTATCATACAAGATTTTATCTACTTTGTAAGGTATAAAAATAATCAGAAACTTTGAATTTGACTTTTCATATATGTAACAATCTGTCAGTCATCTGAATTAAAGGAGGCTGCTACGACGTTTTTCATATGAAAAGAACAATGCAAAAATAGTGTCTTAACAGACCCCATTAAAGCACTGTTTTCGGTGTTTTAATAGCCACATTAAAACGCCAAAGTAGATAATAGTTACGTATGCTAAAGTAAATATAAAGACATTTTATCTATAAAAGACATACTTTTTCCACTTGTGGCATATACTTTTTTATTCAATTTTTAGAGTTAAAGTTGTAGTTTAGCTATTTGTTACGGTCTAAAACGAGTTTTACGACACCGCGCCGGCTCATACAAAAATTACGTAAAAGCTAAACGACCAGCGCGGAAGATATTTCTCTAAATCGCAACTATGACTCACCTAGGGCCGCTGCCCAACCCGCAACAAGATATGCCGACTAGACATGAGTGGAGCGAGGGAGGGTCCTACACGATATTACCTACGGGCAACGGCCAAAGAGGCGGTAAACATTGATAAAATTAAATAGGGCGCCACTCGGTTTCATCGATATAAACGAAAATGTCAAGATAGACCCAGAGTAAGACCGGGAAATCAAATGAGCCTACCTTCCAACTTATCACCTTGGCGAAATCCAAAGCTCAACGGGAATAGTATATAGTAGCGGCCTCATGACCTTCGGCATTTCAGCGACGAGCGCAACCGACTTACCTGCAACGCTTAAACACTCAGGCTTCGCCGTACATTTATCTTTACAAAGTATATAACATAACCTGAAAGTAAGCATGCACAGACTCGTCGGAAACCATAAAGCGTTGTTCTATAAATCGATCTATTGGTCTAAAAACATGTAATTAAGATTGATACACACTATGTAAACACATAAAGAAAGGGCTAAATCTATAACCCAGCTAGGAGACGCTTTAACTCTAATTACAATTAAACAAGCATATAATTACTTCACCGCCGCCGCAGCGACGCTGGTAATTTTTCAAATTATGCGCGAACACCTAAATAAATTTAGTTTTACAAGAGGCCTTGGTAGACAGTTATGAATCATCAAATAATCTTATAAATTAAGCCTGAACAGTTGAATGAATTTGACTATTAAACGACCTCGTACAAGCGGCACTACGTCGGTACGTAAATACATAAATTAGGCCTGAACAGTTGAATGAATGAGGTTAATACTAAATATACACGCTACCTAAATGGGTCAGCCAAGCGATTGTGTCACGACGGCTGGCGAGCTTACCAGTGCGACGAACGTGCTGTCTGCGGAGGCGTGGGAGTCGAGCGGCCTCTGAGAGTAATCCCCAAATTGGCAGGGTCTAAATTAAGTCCCACTCGGGAAAATCCGAACGAAAGAGACCGAAGGCTTGTACAGCTCTGCAGTTTTTGGTCCCCACAACTACGGGAAGAAGACCTCTTTGCGGCCCAACGAAATTTTGCAAAGCTGACGGTCATACGAACAACACAGGTCACACGAGCTCATCCTACAAAAACAAACACCACCTCTCGCTTTGGGGTCCGTCAAGAAGTCCTGACACAAAAAGCGGAATGAAGCCGTAGCAGCACCAAAAACGACGGGCCGCCCACGCACTAAGGCGCGTAGACGGCACCAATGCCACGCTCTCGAACAAGCGCCTGAAGCCCCAGCCGGAAATCAACTAAACTCAAAAGCGAAGCCAAGCCAAGTTTTCACGCTAGACGCGCAGTCTTGCTACTTGCAGCTGTAGCCAATGAAATCGCAGTTTTCCCCGCGTGACAACAGGGAGACAACCCGCTGACGAGAGAGAGCGACGAAAGTTTAAATTATTTAAGGAAGATATCTCGCCCGCTCCCATGGGCTCGCGTTTTGAAATTGCTGTAACCAAGCGTTCTTAACGTGGCGAGACGAATGCAGCTGCAACGAAAACGACTAGAACCCAAAGAAAGTTGCGTTGCGTGACAAATATTTAGAATTTTAGATGCAAATCGCTGAAGTACTATACGAGAAAATATAGCTGATAAAGAACCTATATACAAGGGAACTCGTCAACTTTGTACCAAAACTACTCCAAATGGTCACGTAACGGTAAAATATAAAAATGGCCTGACATATTCATTTCAGTAACATAACATATACTTTTATCTATTTATGTCACTCACTACTGCATTGTTTGCAACACTGTCAAGCTACGTTAAATTCGAGATTTGCAGATTAAGTTTGGCTTCAGTATGTGTCAAATAACAAAAAAACCTAACCTACTAACCTGGTACTTCAGTATTGCCAAACGTAGCCTATAACTTGATCCCAAGGGACTCTAATTATAAATTTATTTGATCTGTCGGTACTCTTCAAATTGTCACTCTGACTTTTCATGGCTGTCTATACAAAATTTATGTTTTTTATTGATTAATAAAGTTATAAAAATTGAATAAAATTTGGATTATACAAGGTGGCGCACAGCCGACTGATACATTGTGTTTTTTGTTTTCTGTCGAAGTGACAGTGCTAACAAAACTTTGCTATTCGCAACAGTTAGTGTAAGTTTTCAAGTTAATGTTTAGTAATTATAATGGAGCAATTGACCTTAGTTCATCGTACAGTGACAGTTCGATTTTATTATGAGACTAAATCCATTACACAAGACGCCATTTTCAACGGCATTTCGATATTCAACCGCGTGCAGCATTACCTTCACGAAATACAATATTGTCATGGGTTAGTTTGGTTAGTAAATTGGAAAATACGGGTGGTTTATTCAATGTTAAACACGGTGCTATACGAAGAATTCGCACCATTGCGAATATTGAAAGAGTTAGAGAATCAGTTCAACAAAATCCTCAGCGTTCAACACGGCGAAGATCGCAGACTCTTGGAATATTTAAAAAATAAAATTTAGTGTTTTTGGTCATTATAAAATCCATGTTTCGTTGTTTTAAAAATAATATTTCTACTCTAATAGTGATTTAAAATGTATCAGTCGGCTGTGCGCCACCTTGTACAAGACGATAAAGTTAAATTTTATCCATTAGTGAAGTTAAAAAGATAAAATTTAACTTTATCGTCTTGGACAATAAATAATTATTTTTCAATGCCTCCATTTAATTATACCCATAAGTAAGTTATAAAGATTACTAAATAATTTTAAATAAATAATCATATTATCTGGTTGTGTGCAAGTTACCAAAACACACGTATGTATTTTGTTAGTTGCTATGGATTGTGGACTATTTTATTTACTAGTGAATAAAGTAACATTCTATTCACCCTTTTCATTAAAATGTTACTTTACCATGGAGATTTTAATAGATAAAATACAACTTTACAAGTAAGTATTGGAAACAATATATTACACAATTTATTATGCAAAAAATTAATAGCATATTTATTAGTTCCCGCCGCAAACCTAAATACTTAATCCAGTTATTATAATTAATGGCAAAGTGTTTACACATTACTCAAATACAGTAGAAGTAAAATTCTCATAACCAAAAAGAGTATAAGTATTTACTCTGCAACATTTTAACATTTTGAAAGTTTAACGTTTAAATTTATACGGTTGAACTGTTTGAGGTCCAAGTAGAATTTCTGAAGTAGCTTCATTTAATTACAAGTTCGCATTTGGACCGACGATGTCATCCACTCGCTTTGAGCTTCTTGAAGTTTCTGCGAAACTACTAAATTCATCATCCAGAAGGAAGGTCTAACCACCTGAATGCTCTTTACGGGAACCTGCTAGGGGATAAACCCGTGTAGACGGTTTGATGTAAAAACGACAATTTAATAAACCCAAATGGCCTTTTAACCTAACTCAGACTGCTTGCAACTTAGTGGTACTGACAAAACTGACATATTCCATCATGTATGGATTTGATGGTGATAACTGACATTTAAAATAAATTTGAAAAACATATATTTAAATATAACAGATTACTCGAACCAAGCAATATAAAGCGATAGTGAAACAAGCATTAAAATTAAATACATCCGTGGAATACCCAACATTGTATCTTTTGCCCAACAGACAATCTAATATTTACTGCTACTTCCAAAATGTGCGTGGTATACGTTCAAAGGTGAAACAATTTTTCCCTTGAGTTGGCGAGTTTAAATTTGACTTAGTGTATTTAGTGGAAACTGCTCGTAGGGGGTGATTTGCTTGCAGTAAAAGATCGCATTAATGTCGAATCTATCAATGTCACTGAATTAACTAATACTGTACCTTCTATTGACGTCATAAGGTGTAACTGTTATATTAATGTTAGTATTTTTTATGTATTTGTTGTTTATATTCCACCTCGCACTACACTCATGCATTTTTGTGAGTTCATTGAATACTTTGAACAGGTGGATTATTGTCGTAATGAAAATGTCTTGATAGTAAGTGATTTTAACGTACCTGTCGTTAACAGTTTTAATATGAACCGCAAGTGTAACTTAATATACAGGATGTTTCAAAATTGCACGAAACAAATATAAGAGTGTTATTCTGCATCAAAAAATAAGAGAGAAACTTATGTTCTAAAATCATTCATTTCAAAGATATCCTTGATTAAAGAATTAAAGACAGCAATTCGTGTTTAAAACGTTTAAATTTAGTAGGCTTGTATTTGGTTTTCATTATCTGTATGTTTTACTAACAACTGTCAAAATTATTATGAGTGACTCAGAAGAAAGATATTACTTCAAACAGTTACTATAAATTTTACTTTAAAAAAAACTTGAAATAATAAATAAATTCTTTAGCATTTAGCTATTTACATTCAGTTCTTAAAGGAAGAAAATAATAGACTATTTCTACAGTAAAATATCATACTCTAAATATACTTTTAATCTAATTTTAAATATATTAAATTAATTATACTCGATTATCAATTTATTAGAAAGGTACGTTCTCGAGGACATACTCTGCACAGCGTGATTTAAATTTCCTTAGCTCCGCTTCATTTTTTTATACACCCTGGAATCATATTATATAGTTTAAAGCCACGTCCGATGACCGTCCGTTCTAAGGCATTAGTATTAAACTAGCAACCAGTGAGACAAATGTCTCATTTAATAAAACAAAAAAGACCGTTTTTCAAATAGAACGCGTATTAAATAAAAACAATATTTTTTAAAATATTTTATTTTCTCAAAAACCGGAAGTGTCACGTGATTGAAATTCGGTTTCTGACCTGACATGACCATTCCAAACAAATAACTTTCATCACTTTTTTCTCTTACTGTTTGGCTGCTGAAACATCGTCCCGGACAGACAAATCAGCGTCCCGGACAGACAAGTCTATTAGATAAAGGATGTTCTTACAAACAAGTGATCTCGGGAACGTGTGTCATGACTGTGGTCCTCATTTACAAAATTTACATGGTGATTTAGATATTGAGGCAATTTACCATTTAACATTTTGTAAATAAATACTAGCGTATTAAATGTTAATATTTGTTTTACACTCATGATGCTTAAACTACTTAACATATATTTCACAGGTGTAAGCCTGTTACAATTTATTATTGCACGCATCGCTCGGTTTTGAATTTTTTGCATAAGTAAGTTTAATCATATAACATATTTTGAAACGCATGCTTATTATTTTTCTACTTTTTACTATAGAGCAATGCCCAAGTTACGTGGGACAGATAAGGCACGTTTTGATAATCTTACGAGGTGTCATTTCCTTATCTTATCAACTTGCTTGCTTGCTTGTAGACAGATAGTAATTAGAATTAAGTCAGTTGTTATGCAGCATTCTTTAGGTAAAGACATTGTATAATTGCTCAGTGTGGAAATAAAATAAAGTTTTTTTTATTTAAATTTCGGCACTTAAAATATCACTGGCGCAGTCGGTAGGATTGCGATAAGGCAAATACAAAATCTATTTGTCGTTCGTGTCAACGATTTAATTCGCAATCGAAAAACTTTGTTCGGAGTGCACAAAAATCAGCAACTTCGGGCAACGCAACAACAGAACATCGAGACGAGGACATACATCGCCGAGTCTTGAATCGAGAGGAGGACATCCATCGCCGAATCTTGAATCCAGGGGACCGGACCGAAATCGCTGGACCTATTGGACCACCTAGGTTAAGGACATCGCATCCAAAAGGGAACTTCGAAGGACAGGACAACGCAGAGAAGAATCAAAGTGAGTTTATACGCTTTTTATTTGTTCGTTATTCCTTTATGTGCCTTCCATAATTTTATTATTACCCCTAATGTCAATTGAAACCCTTGTTGACCAAATATCTAATTTAAATATAAATCAAGAGAATTCCCAAACTTTAAATTCTATAAATAATACCACGCAAAATATGACTTCATTCCACGTCGAATATTTGCGTACTATCCCGGAATTTGATGGCAATCCTGCGCGTCTATCCGAATTTATTAGGGCTAGCGAATTAATCAATTCACCAAATCAGATACACCGGATCTTTTTATTAATCACTTCATTCTCTCGTCGATTAGAAGCAAATTAATTGGCGACGCCGGCATAGTTACAAATGGTAGAGATGTCAATTCTTGGGACGATTTAAAAGACATACTTCAAAAGTCTTTTTCGGATCAACGAGACGAAAATTCTTTGCTACGTGACCTCATGCTGCTTAAACGAGGAAACGAAAATCCACAACAATATTATAACCGCTGTCAGGATATTCGTGGATTACTGTTTTCACAATTACGAATAAATACTAACGACGCCGCTACTAGAAAAATCAAAGGTGATCTCTACGATCAACTTACTTTAAAATCATACTTAACCGGGCTACGTGAACCACTAGGATCGCTAATACGAGCGCAACGACAGGACACCGTTGAAAAGGCATTAACTTATGTACTAGCCGAGGAAAACATAAATTATGCGAAAAATTCTACACAGCAGAGATTTCCATCAACTTTAAGAACCCAGAAACCAAGACAACAAACTTCTAAAAATTTTTATAAGCCGCAATTTACCAGAGGACCTTTTACCATGCCAGTTCAAGCAGCGATTGCGCAGCCCATATCCAGACAATTTCCACAATTTTCACAATTGCCACAATTTGGATATTCAAGATTGCCACCACAAAACCCGCGCTTTACTGGATTTGGTAACCAACAATCAAATTTTCCACAACAGCTGAAATTGTTTACCCCAGCTACAGCAAATGCACAAACATCTTTTCAACAATTTGGAAATCAACAAAGGCAAAATACAAATGTATTCAAACCCCGAAACTTACCGCAACCAAAGCCAACACCAATGGACATAAGCTCCGGAAATACCAGGCAACTTTCGCGAGTCAGTTATTCCCAGCCGAGACCAACTTTTACATCAGAAGAATTATTTTACCACGACACACCAGAAGAAGAGCCAAACTTCGAAAATCCATTCGAAATCGACGCTCAAACAACCCAAAATTGTCAACCAGAATATGAAGGCTATGAAGAGTACCAACAGGAAGCTAATTATTTAGACCCAGAAGAAACACCGAATAATTATCATCAGGATTTTTCCATGGACCCTGCGAAAACGCCACCAACGTAATATCGTTAAATGTAAAACAAAATGTACACCTTCCTTATATTATCATACCAGAACTTCAAGCTAAATTAATGATTGACACTGGATCTGCAAGAACCTTAATAAATCCAAATTTAATATACAAATACTATCCAAATCAAATTCGTATAGAACCATTTGCTATACAAACAGCGCACAATACTAGCTATCATAATGAAGTTGCTAATATTCCGTTACCTCCCACATTTAAAAAACAGGGCTATCATAAAGTATATCTATTTAATTTTAATCCTAAATACGACGGTATAATTGGACTTGATCTTTTGAAACAGGTAGGAGCCACAATTGATTTAAAAAATGACATGATAGTGACCCCAACAGCTAGAATACAAATTTATCATAATGAAATTTAGGAAAACGTGTGTTGTACACTAACACTCCAACCAAGAACGGAAACCGTAGTGCAAATACCCGTAAATACTAAACTACAGCAAGGAATTTTGGAACATCAGAATTTTGGACCTGATATAGAAATGCCAACAGCGTTAGTACAAGTTCAAAATCAGCAAGCTTTAACAACAGTGTTAAACAAAAGCGAAAAGCAAAAAATTCTAAAAATATCGAAACCGTTAAACCTAATACAAGTTGAACCAATCAAGAAACCTATACCAGTTAACAATATTAATAATGTTCCAGTCAATGTTAAGAAAATTCAGAGAGAAAACTTGAAAAACTTAAGATTAAAACACCTAAACGATAAAGAAATTACTCTAATTAGGAACCTGTGTGAGGAATACAAGGACATATTTCATCATGAACAACTCCCTTTAACTTTTACCAACAAAGTCAAGCATGTAATAAGAACAACCGATGACATACCAATCTACACCAAAAGTTACAGATTTCCTGAAATCCATAAACAAGAGGTAAAACAAGTATCGAAAATGTTACAGGAAAATATTATTCTTCAACCATCCTCATCACCTTGGTCTTCGCCAATTTGGGTAGTACCGAAAAAACAAGATGCGTCTGGAAAAACCAAGTGGAGATTAGTGATAGACTATAGGAAGCTAAATGAAAAAACCGTTGACGACAAGTTTCCTATACCCAATATAAGTGACATTTTGGATAAATTAGGAAAAAGTCAGTATTTCACAACTTTGGACTTGGCTTCAGGATTTCACCAAATAGAAATGAACCATCGGATATTGAGAAAACTGCATTTTCAACAGATATTGGACACTTCGAGTATAAACGCCTTCCTTTTGGGCTCAAGAACGGGTCAGCTACCTTCCAAAAATTGATGAACAACGTTTTACGAGGACTCCAGAACGAAATCTGCTCAGTGTACCTAGACGACATCATTATTTATTCGGCTTCGCTTCAAGAACACATTCAGGACATCAAGAAAATTTTCCAACGTCTTAGAGAGAAAAATCTTAAAGTACAACTCGACAAAAGCGAATTTTTACGTAAAGAAGTAAATTATTTAGGTCACCAAATAACAGCGAATGGTGTAAAACCAGATCCAAACAAAATCATAGCAATACAACATTTTCCAATACCTAAAACTCGAAAAGAAATCAAAAGCTTTTTAGGGTTGCTAGGATATTACAGGAAATTCATAAACAACTTTGCGAAATTAACAAAACCGCTAACAAAATGTCTAAAGAAAGACGCCAAAATTGAGCATAATACCGAATTTATTAACGCATTCGAAACAGCGAAACAAATTTTGACAAATGACCCAATTTTAAAGTACCCAGATTTTACAAGACCGTTTATATTGACAACTGATGCATCAAACGTAGCATTAGGAGCAGTATTATCTCAAGGTAACATAGGCTTCGATTTACCAATCGCCTATGCATCGAGAACCTTAAATGATTCCAAGCAAAGGTACAGTGCAATAGAAAAAGAACTACTGGCAATAGTTTGGGCTACGAAACATTTTAGGCCATACCTATACGGACATAAATTTACCATAGTTACCGATCATCGACCACTTCAATGGCTTCATTCACTGAAAGAACCTAACTCTAAATTAGCTAGATGGCGAATCAAATTAGAAGAATTCGACTATAATATTGTTTATAAGAAAGGTACAAGCAATACGAATGCCGATGCCTTGTCAAGAATTCCAGCCAATCCTATTATAGCAGAGGATCAGGTATCATTAATAAATCACGCAGATGAAGAAATCGATAGATTAGTAGCAGAGCTCCAAAGACTCGAAGAACTGAAAACACCAGAACCTATATCGAGTGTAACAGCAAATCCACCCTCACCTCCAGATTTTGAAGACATGATACCCATAACCAGAATACAACTAGAAGAAAATTCAAATAACACCGTACATACACAAGAAGAATCCACAGCTACAGTAGAAATTTGCGAGAAACCCCTAGAAGCTCATAAAAATCAAATAATTTTTCAACCTGTATTTCGCATACCTTTGACGCCAAAAATCGAGAAGAAAGAAGAAAACGAAATAATTACAGTGCAAGTGCCAAATGAAAATTTAGAAAATTTTACTAAACAACTAGTACTTCATTATTGCAAACCAAGAACGAAGTATTTTTGTCATTTTCCCAACCAGCAATTCTATGAACAGTTTTGTAAAATCGTACGTCAATTATGAATAGCAATTCGCCAACTTTCTTCAAATGTACATCACGAGTGGAACACTTAATGGACCCCGAAGGAAGAAAATTAACAATAAAAAATTATCATGAAGGAAAAACCAACCATCGAGGAATTAATATCACGGAAGAAGCAATAAGAAGAAAATACTACTGGAAAAGTTTAAAGCAAGACGTACAAGACTACATTAATTCATGCTATACGTGTAAAAAATCGAAATACGACAGGAACCCGACTAAAGCCCCATTAAATATTACAGAAACAGCAGAAAAGCCGTTTGAACAAATATTTATCGACACATTTCAAATTGACGGATCAACGTATCTAACAATAATTGACGCATTTTCTAAACTGGCCCAAGCATATCCTATTGAATCAAAAACAGCAACCATAATTGCCGAAAATTTATTAAAATTCTTTTCTCACTATGGCATACCCAGGAAATTAACATGCGACAATGGAGTAGAATTTAATAATAAAGTTATACAGGAATTTTCCCAACTTCATAAAATTGAATTACATTATTCTACACCTTATAATCACAATTCTCAAGGAATGGTTGAAAGACTGCATTCAACCCTAATCGAACATTATAGATTGCTACGAACCGAAAAACGAGAAAACCAGCCCCATAATCTTATGGCACATGCAATTGTCGCTTATAATAGCACAATTCATTCAACAACAGGATATTCACCATTTGAAATTTTATTAGGCCATACCGACAGTAGAAATCCATTTGACTTATTTTATGAAAAAGAATATTTCCAAAATTATGTAAAATCTCACCAATCTAAATTGCAAATAATTTACGGAAAAATTAAAGAAAAATTGCAAACTTCAAAAGAAGCCATTATCGACAAAAGAAACGCAAAAAGAAAAGATCCACAATTTAAAGTAGGAGACAAAGTATTCGCAAGAACCCACATTAGGAACAAGAAAAGCAATAAATACGACGGACCCTACACTATTCAAGAAATCACCCCCGAAAATACTTGTATATTACTGAATAATAAAAATCAAACAAAGAAACTTCACGTAAATGATCTGCTGCCTTTTGTTGCAGACGAAGACAACAGAAGTGTAGCTTCGACAAGATGCTCCTCGAATACTCGATCATCGCAATAATATCAATTGCATTTAGTTTTGCACTGGACCAGCCTAAATTCATCAACCTCGAAAATAATCCAGGACTTTATTACGATAAATTAGGAATTGCACAAATAAAAGAAATACAATGGACGCTAATAAAAACAATAGATTGTTCACCAATAATAACCGAATTACAGATATTGGAAAACAACATTAGGAAAATTCAACTGTCATTTGAAACTCATGCCAACGGCGAAACCTACAAAACTGAATTTCATAATTATCAAATAATATTGGAAGTATTATTACGAGAAAATCAAAGAAAAATCGAACACATATTTCCACATGAACGCAGTAAGAGAGGTGCAATCAATGGACTAGGAAATATTCTCAAATTCATAACAGGTAACCTAGATGCAGAAGATGGGAACGAATCGAAAACGCCATCAATACACTACAGAAAAATCAAGAAAATCAAGCTAATGTTATCATAAAACAAACTTCGTTAATGACACAAGCAATAGAAAAATTCAACAAAACCATGCGGCAATTAAGCACCAATCAATTGGTATTACAATCAAGGATTCTGCAGCTTGAATCAGCGATCAAAACGTCTACGTTACACGAAACCGAGATGTACTCATTTATTAACATGCATTCGATCCAGTTACAAATAGCAGCATTATTAAACCTTTTATTACATATTTAAACACTCTGGAGGAAGCCGTCACCTTTGCGAAATTGAAAACTCTACATCCTTCAATAATAGAAAGGACCTACCACGAGAATTAGAAGAAATACAGAAAAATGCCTTGCCGTATAAATTGCCCTATTCTACATCCAAAGAATTAGTCGAGTACGAAGAGATTATCACCATAAAAGCATACAGAAGAAATTACAGCCTTAATTTTATATTAGAAATTCCACTTTGTAATGATATCCAATATGAATACTATCACCTTTTCCCTGTACCAATAAGGAACAGTAAAAATTACCAAATTATAATTCCTTCCAAACCCTATCTCCTATATAACGAACAAAATAGCGTATCAATGGTCAAAAAGTGCAAACAAGTGTTAAAAGACAATTATTATTGTGAAGTGCAGTTTCACGAGTTAATAAAAATTAATTTGTGTGAAAGTGACCTTTTAAAATTCGTGAAAAACCCAAACTGTGAAGTGCATCATGCGCAAGTAGATAAACTTAAATTCAGAAAATAGATTTAAACTCTTGGATTATTGTTAGCCCCAAGAATTAATTGCTTCTATATATTGTATTAATCATAGTTTTAAGTATCCTTTAAACGGCACATACTTATTACAAATTCCCGAAAATTGCAATGTTACTATTGAACACCATTTTCTCTCAACTTTAAAGCATTCCAACAAAATTAAAGAAATAATTAAATTGCCTGTTTTGGAAAGTATAAATATTCCAGGTTCAATTGGAAATAATAATTTACCGAAATTAAATCTGGAACATATAGATCTGGATGATTTAAAATCAATTAAAATTCAATTTCAAAAATTACCTACAAATTTTGAAAATAATACGTATTCTATAATACATCATTCTTTTAATTATTTTACTGCCTTTGCCGTAATTACTTTTATAATAGGTATAATAAGTTATAAGCTAAATGTTTATCATAGAATTAAGATGTCATGTTTTAATCAAAAATCAAAAAACAATTCACAGGAAATTTCATTAGAAGAACTCCGTGTACCCCGAAGTTCCATTTAGGCCGCGAGGAGTTACGTGGGACAGATAAGGCACGTTTTGATAATCTTACGAGGTGTCATTTCCTTATCTTATCAACTTGCTTGCTTGCTTGTAGGCAGATAGTAATTAGAATTAAGTCAGTTGTTATGCAGCATTCTTTATGTAAAGACATTGTATAATTGCTCAGTGTGGAAATAAAATAAAGTTTTTTTTATTTAAATTTCGGCACTTAAAATATCACTCGCGTTAAGGCAGTTGTTTAACAAATCATAAAAAATGTACTTACATAAATTTTATCACAATCGAACATACTCATAAATTATGTTCATGTTGGTATCTTCATATACTCGTGTTTGACTATGAAGCTCGGTAAAAATAGGTTGAGGAATAAGCTGACTGACGAATATCTCGAATGGGTTTTACTGAGATTGTCAACTAATATTGAACTAAATTTCGAAAATGTTGTTAGTCACCAATCAAGTTTTCATTTTGAACGCCAACCTAGCACTTCAAAGCAATAATTGGGGTGTCATCGCATGAAACGTCTTGTGAAATAATGAGATCGACTATGGGTATCGAATTTTATTAATTCTACCTGAATTGGTGTAATGTTTGTTGTTTTTCTTGTAAATATATGTAGCTAGGTCGATATACTTACCTACTGTTTATTTATTTGACCTTCCAAAATTGCAACTTATTTTATTTAGTCCTCCCTTAAATTTGTTTCTCCACCTCTGAGAGGTGTCTACTCGTAAAATACTGTATAATAGTCTACGAACGGATGAGAAGAATAAAAGAAAAATATAAAATACTATCAACTACATACAATGGAGTAAAGTAGAGATGTGAAGGGAGAACGTAGAAAAAAATAACTAGTACAGGGACGGCCATAATCAAGTACCCGATTTTAAGTAGCGGCCGTGTACAATGCAAGGAAATAAAAAGCAAAAAAATATGGGTAGGACATTTATTTGTATTTAAAGTTTAAGCCTAAACTCAATTAAAGATGATGTCAGTCAAATGACCGCCTCTAACTGCGATGCACGTCTGAGCTCTTTTTACGGCATGTTCCATAACTCAAGTCAAGTCATTTGGCGTTAGATCCTCTATTTCTTGACGGATATTATGTTTCAGCTGCTGTAGCGTCTGAGGGTTATTGGCGTATACCTTTCCTTTGAGATAGCCCCATAAAAAGAAATCAGGAACCGAAAGATCTGGCGATCTCGAAGGCCACGCTAAGTCGCCAAATCGAGAAATTAATCGCGCAGGGAACATGTTGCGCAACATGACCATTGTCTCTCTGGATGTGTGCGCAGTCGCACCGTCCTGTTGCAACCACATATCCTCCAGTCCTAGGACTTCCAACTGAGCTGACAAAAAGTTATTCAGCATTGCTCTATAGCGCTCTCCGTTGACCGTAACAGCAGTGCATTCATTGTCCTCAAAGAAATATGGACCAATTACACCTTGGGCAAAGACGCCGCACCAAACAGTGACTCGTGAAGGGTGTAGTGGTCTTTCCTGAAGAATACGAGGGTTTTCTGTACCCCAGTAGCTGTAATTCTGCTTATTAACAAATCCACTTAAGTGAAAATGAGCTTCGTCGGTCATAATCAGTTTATGTGGAAAATCGTCAATATTGTCGTTAAGGTTTAGGAGACTGTGACAGTATTGCAGGCGTTGTTGATGGTCTCTGGGAAGAAGCTGCTGTGCCACCTGAATTTTGTATGGAAATGCGTGCAATCTAACTTCAAAATTCGCCTCAGGGACGTCCGAGACATGCCCAATTGTGTGGCGCGTCTTTCTGTCGACGTTCTTGGATCTTCTGCAATGCTTTCTCTTACACGCCGGATATTTTCAATTGAGCGTCCTGTTCGTTGTCGTCCAATATGCGTTGCATCAGCCGTTGTCCCACTACGCCGAAATTGTTGACATAAACGGCGTATTGTCTTTCCAGTTGGAGCAGGACGGTGAGGATAATTTCTGCGAAAATTTAGCTGTGTTGAAATAACCGATTCATTGTTTTTAATAAATAAAATTACTATTTCTGCACGTTCCTCTAGTGTGTATCGATTCATAATAAAACTTGAATATGTGCACTGGCGAAATGTCAAAAGTAAACTAACAAAAGCTGTCAGATAAAACAATTACGAACGTTTCAAATCGGGTACTTGATTATGGCCGTCCCTGTAGTAGAAGACTGCGTAAAAAATGAGAAAGGACGATAAACCAAAACGGGCATATACCAATTCGAAAGTTATCAAAGCATAAATGGAGACAGAATTTAAAGTTGTGACTGCACCTAAAAACAGAATCTTTATTGTCTAAATGTAAAATATTAATTCCTCTTTAACAGTCTAAATAATCAAAAATTAACCATTGCGAAAGCCATCCCTAACAGATCACCGGTTGTCCATTCCCCTTTTAACACAGCGCTAGACAAAATCATCACCCCAGAACATAAAGATGCCTCCAATAAAAGTCATTATATTTCAATTTTCAAATCAAACCTCGTCAATAAAACTGCCTAACGTGCCTCGCATAATTCCTTCTTCCTGGTGTTTACAAAAAGGGTCGCCTTTCCCGCGCTGTGCTTAGGGGCCTTTTTCGGGTCCCTCGTCGTGTCGAAGGCGTTGTAGGGTCATTATGTTACTGGTTCGACCATATGTCGTATCAGATAACGATCGGGGCACACGCCAGACCATCCTTGTCTAATTAGATGTATTGGCTTACTGAATTTCGAAATGGGGTGTTCCAGTGCGGGGGCCAGTTTTTCACGAGGCGCACGTTTCACCCATTTAATGCGTCGTTAGTTCTTCTATGGGTTATTAGCTCACGTATATGTAACTGTTGATCTGCTTTCCATGGCAGTTGCTTAGTTATTTGGAGAGAGTGGATTATATGCAGTAGATATGCTTTTTCAGTTCAAGTAGTGTGAGATGAAAGCACTTTCGTTTTTTACGAATCACATGAACTAGAGTTGATAAAAACTAACTCTATTTGGAATATCGAATTTTACATAATTAGATATATTTTGGGCATTTACTGGTGTAGCCTACTTCAAATTGTTAACTTAACTGCTTATACAGCGTTTTCCAAGATGTTTGCAAAGCTTTATAATCCTGTCCACGAATTGAGGCAAACAAAGAGTTTCATGTGTACTGATCTAGCTAGATGAAAAACATGGCAATTAATTTATAAAGTACGAGGGGTACAAGACATCTCATTTTAATTTAACCTCCCGACGGAGGGGCTACCAAACGACTTCTTTGACACAACGATACACCTGCACACTTTCCAATGTCATGTCCGTGTTACTCTATCAGGCATAATCTAGTGATTTTACTTCAGTCGAATTTTGTTAGTACATAAATTAAAAATTACGCTGAAAGAGCATATTTAAGATTTCTTTTCCATCCAAAAGATTGTGACAAAGGTACTCACGGCGATCTGAAAAGAAGTATTATCTATAGTGTTTCATTTCATAAACGATGAATACACGGTATTCATACGCGGACGAAGATTATATTTATTGATATCATTATATATTATGATATTAGTGCAGAAAATTCATTATCACACGATACAATCTCAACTGTGTAAATTTGGTTAACAAGTATAAATATCATGGTATCTTTTTAATAATTTACTTGTAAACTCTTTGAACAATGCTCATTTATCCACTGGGATTGCTATAATACTGGACATTTTAACTAATGGGAACCAAATTCAAATATGGCGATAAAACCTCACAATTTTGCAAAAAACGCATTTCCTATTCCTCGAAACTTTCCATTGATTACGTAATTAAAGCGTTTCCTAAGTGATAACAATATGAGTAAGTAAATACAGGTCACAAACAAAAAACACTAAGATGACGAGTCTGCCAGAAGTGCACAAAAAACCGACGCCACTTGGAAATCACTAAATTAAATCTTTTAGGATAAACTTTCGTGACCTTTCTGTTGCTTTTGCAATAGAAACTAGGGCTTAACTAGAGCCCGCAGCAAATCCCACGATGCCTGGGCTCCTCTTTCTTTGTTGGTCTGTATCTACAAACCGCTGATGCTTTGCAGAACTACTCCTGTTGTTCTACCGCTCCCAAAACGCCTCCAATTCAGCCCTGATCTCACACCTAGGGCTCTAACGGCTTCTCACAAAGGTCGCTGCCTACATCTAGCTTCAGGCTCTAATTACAATGCTCGAACTTCGTACACAATCTGGAAAAAACAGCTAAAACTAGATGCACAAATCAAACACTTTTTATAAACTTCTGCAGAGGTACTACGAATTAGAACAACCTACTATAGCCCAAAGGATATAATATTGATTTCAAACACACTGAATTGGCAAAAGGCTATTTATTCACGTATTAATAATTATCTATGTATTGGAGAAGCCAAAATTAACACCACTTTGCAGCTTGGCTTTCTTTCCCCAATTGTTTGTCTTCGATCTTACACTGTTTTACATTATTTCCAACCCTGCTCCGAATACATTTTATTGTTCACATCAAGACTAAGACTATTTTTAATACCGTTTTACAAATTATTATCCAGACTAATGCTTTTATACAATTTGCAAAAATTGAAGTAGCACATTTCGGGAACACTTAATAAAGTTAGATTTGATATGCTGGAAATGGTATTAATTACTATTATAATCATAAAGACTTAAAATGTGTTCATAGCAATATATACCATGTTCCCACAATCACTCTTGTAAAACCATAGACAAGATTAAATGTTATCTGTTTTGCAGTAGATAATAATTGTTTTGCAAAATGCAATATGATAAATTCAGTTCATACAAACCTACAACATTAGGCACTATAAGTTGACGTTCTTTTATGGTCTCTCGGCTATTCCAGCGTACATAAATCAAACAAGTAGAGACACTCACTGTCGGTTCCTTTGATGTCAAAATTCCGATTTGGATGACTTTGAACGGCTCTTGAGGGTACTTTCCGATAGTACTAACAGATGGCGCCACTACTTGAGCACATCGTGATTGGCAGCAGAGCTAGTAACTGGCTCTGATTGGTAGAACTTTATGCTGCCATCTGATAGTCAAGCTAAGAAATACCCCCCCCCCCCCGAGTTACTGTCCCACGCACTCTAGACAGGTTTCAACATGTGGCATGAGTGTCTTTACTTGTTTGATGTATGTACGCTGGCTATTCTTTGTATTTTCACCATAAAACTACTAACCTGGTTTCCTAGCAACTACATAAATCTGCGACAGATTCCAAATACCATTTAAAATTAGGTCCAAGTAACGTTTAATTTAAACAGTTATTTGTTTGTATTCTATGGCAATTTTAATGGTACTGTACTATTTTCCACTGCCTACTTGTAAATCAGTATTTTAACTATAAAAATCTTCATGGAAAAGTAACATTTTAATGATGAGGCTGAATAAAATGTCAGTTTAATCACTAATTAATAAAACAGTCTATACCCCTAGCACTTAACAAAACATATCAACGTTACCGTAGTCACTAGTACACAACCAGGTAATATGATAACTTATTTAAAATTATCTATTTAATTTTAAAACTTAAATATATGAATTTGAAAAATCTGAGATATGGATAAAATGCTTCGTTATTCACTTCTACCATATATCAACATATTTTACATTTAAAATCGTTGACTAAAGTGGTACTTTGCACCATAACAATCATTACAGCATAGCAACGACGACTCATCTTACTTTTGTCAATACTGAAGCATATTGTTGGTGATATTGTCAGTTTATATCACATTCAGAGTTGGTAAAACCTAACATGCTAACCTCGAATTTGACATAGACTTACAGCGCTACCAACAATACACTTCAGTACTGTCAAGCGTATAACATCAACTAGGGCTGATTATTGTGCTTCAGTACATAAAAACGAGTTCTGCTTAACATGTTTATGTTTTGACATTTAGTGTCATTTATATATAAAAATATAATATTTTACTTTTTTATACGGGATGCGATAATAGTTATTTATGTATTAAGAGCATAATCAATAGACTATAACACGAGGAAATGTTTAAAGTGCGACGCGAAGCGGAGAGATTTTAACTTCTCTAGTGTTATAATCGCGATTATGCACGTAGTACATACGGCTTTTCATTTTCTTTTGTTGGTAAACTACATTGTTTTTGCTTGTTATACTACTTAGCAGCTTTATAGGCCCGCTATCGAGGGCTCCAAAATTAAATAAAATAGTACGGAACGTGTTAAAAACGTGGTTTTAATGAACTCGTACGGCTGGTTTCAGTAGGGGCGTCAGTAGAACGTCACGTTTCTAAACTAGTGCGTAATGTATTATTATTACAATCATAATCTACATATACTAAATTTCAAATAAAAATGCAGCAGATGGCGCTCTGAACTCAAACTCAATTTTACAATAGAAAAATATAAGTTTGTGTGACTGCTCATGTTTTAGAATAATTTCGTCCTATATAATTCAAATAAACATTGTACGACAGTCTCTTTCATCCACTATTTATCGGTTTTCTTTTTATATTTTTAGTATTCATTCTGAATGTCAAATTGACAATTTAGAAAAAATATCTGATTTTCAGATGGTTGTAATGATGACTTTGTTTCAACCAATTACGGCCATAGCTTTGATTATTATTTACTTCAAAGTACTGCATGCTTATTTGAATTTTAGTATAGAACAATTTGTTTTTGGAAAAAAGTCAATTTTTAGAGATGACGATGATTACCTCCCAAAATTAAATAGTTATTTTAACTCACTTTTGATCTAGCAAGTCCAAGCTTTAGTTACTTGTAATACAAATATATTTACTGCAACTGAAGACGATCACTCAAAACCTAGACACGCAGTTGTTTGAACACTGCTTGCAACACGAAATTATAATGTATTCAGTCGTTCGGACGCTAATACTAACTTCCGGAACAACTGGATCATTAGACAAGCAGCTGATTTTAAAGGGTTCGTTTAACTTACATAAATTGGATTACCACACGAGGCAAAGTAGCATCCAAGAGAGGGACTAGGAGAAGACGAATGTGGTTGAGAACTTAAGGAAGAAGAAAAGCTTCTGAGAAACTATTTCTTTGCGCATAATAATTTTTAAAGGGGTGTGGCCTAACACAACTCTTAATGACCGGATTATTGGTTACGACATCGCATCTATTAAGCTTGTCCTAAACAATTATTTAAAAAAAGCGGAGCAAATGTTTCACTAAGAAGTACTTTTATAATGGCAAACATTCTTTGTTTTAGAAACTATTGCTTTTTTACTTTCTTTTACAATAAAGGAAGTATTGGATTCACCCCAAAAATTCGAAATTGAGTTTTCAACAGATCTTCACGTTTTAGAGTCCCCTGATCCCAAAAAACATATTTTTTTTCATTGGTATGTGTGTCTGTGTGTCTGTCTGTCTGTCTGTGAACAGAATATCTCAAAAACGGAAAGAGGTATGGCGTTGAAACTTCTTATATAAGTTTTGTGTACTATGTAGATACGACAGCAAGCTTTTTAAGAAAATCGCATAACCGGAAGTAGGTGTTTACTCTTGTAATTTTTCAGTTTTTTTCGATTTTTTCAAAAACGGCTCTAACGATTTTTTTTTAACTTTACATTTTTCTTACATTTTTAATGTATATTGATGTGAGATAGGTGATTTTTCAGTTGAATATTTCTAAAATGGGTTTTTTTTGTTTTTGTGTCTATTTTTTTTATTAACTCTTATTTTAAATAGAACACCCATTATTACATTTTTGAATTCAGCTTAAAATTCTAGAGAAAATTTGTCTCTTCAACTAACGCTCTATTTAGTACCGTTTTTGCAGAATTTGTAATTTTTGAAAATTTTTGACAAATGCTGAAAACATTTTAAATCAAATTTTTGGCTAATTATAAAATTACTGTAAAAGGAAGTTGTGTGCGTGTATCACACCAGATTTTTAATTATTAATTATACAGGAGTATAAGACTGCTAACTGAAATTTACCCACATATAAGAAGTTTCTTTTAAAATCACCGCCTATAGAGTTCGCACACTATAGGACGCGTGGAACCATTTCACATAATTGACCAAGCGAGGTCTTTCAAAACAACTCAGAGAAAATTCATTTCCGTTTCTGTATCTATCATAGCGGCCAAAGTTATGAAGGAATTTTTATTGAAATTTACGGTGATGTAAGAAGCTTTGGAACTATAGTACTAAACTTTAATTTTACTACTTTGCACTGTTCGATATCAGGATGTCCAAATGTCCCAAAAAAATTGAAAAAACGACAAAAAACTGATTTTCTGAAAAATAGCTTCAACGATTTTGATTATTTTCACAGACATTTCGTTCTCACTCATAAGTAGTAAGCCGTAGATACTAAACCTACCCAAAAGTGTCAGGGATGAAGATATCTGGGAGGCAACTTTCATTTCAGTGCTTGCCTTATAAAGAATGAAAACTGGAATTGCCCAAGGTCTACTGATCGCAGAAATAACAGTAACGTATTTTGAATAAGTTCTGAACGGCTATTGATTATAAATCGTATGTCTGTGTTCGTCAATATACTGTCTAGATTGTCGAAGGCATTTACTTAAAATGTAATAATGTATTGAGAAATCAATAAAATAAATAAATCTGCTTAAGGATATTAAACAAAGAAGAACAGACTCCTTTATGAAAGTTATTGCAACAGATGCTGAAAATGATTATCTGCAATGATCATCCTAGAGCTTTTCATGTTCTACAAAATATGTATCAGCATATATTTATCAATTAGCTGACATCGTCAGGTGATGTCTCGTAAGTGCAGTGGAGTTTTAAAAATTTTATATTTTTTAGATATGGAAACATAAAAAATCTAAAAAGGTTAAATTGCACCATAACCGAGCTTTTTAGATTAGCAGTAACGCGTCTGCTTAGCATTCGAAAGGTCGTGGGTTCGATTCCCACCGCCGCTTGCTCTGATTCAGGTTTTTAAGTGATTTCCCTAAGTCAACAGAGTACCTTCTCTGAGGAAAATTCTGGAGCAGCATTTCTCTATCTTTTCTAGTCCTTCGTTCGTTGACCACCCCTCCTTTCTCTAATCCTTCCGAACTTCCTAGTCTTGGATGAAAAGCGTCACAAGACCCCTGTAGCAACCTGCCCCCAGTTGAGGAATTGAAACACGTTTATCTTTCTTTAAATTTTCGCACGACCTTTGAGGAATTCGGTCTACTAATTAGGGTATCACTGTAAAATTCTCGGAGATTATTTTTCGAGAATAGCTCTTTTAAATGTTGTCGTCGTGGAGTTGGTTTATAAACGCTTCAAGAATATTACGATAGCGTTGTCCGTTTAAATTTCCGCCAAAAAAGATCGAAGATTCTCCTCCTGGATATAGCTTTCCATGCTCCAATTTTTAAAGGATATAAACCAGTTTTGCGGAAGTAATTCATTACTCCAAATGTTTCCACATGTTTTGAGAATTGGTATACTCAGTTGGATGTTTCGTCGCTTCAAAACTTTATCTTTATTAGTTAGTTAGTATCAGTTGTGGAGAGACTGATGTTAGGCAAGTAGGCCTTCATATGCTTTTTTTGCCAACCCCATGGATAAGGTCTAGGCATGCAGAGTACCAGGTACCTTAATCCTACTTATAATCTTGCCGAGACTAAGGAGCTCTAGCAAGGGATCTTTTACATGATACACATCGCAATAACACGGGACCCACGGCTTTACATCACTTCCGAATGATGGCATTCTGTAGAGGTTTTCATCAGCATTTTTCTTTATTTTAACTGAGCTATGGAGCCCGGTTTCATCTTTATTAATATTTTCCTGAAACCAGTTGCAATATGTAACTGTCTTTAAAAAATCTGAAGGTAATGATTTCTGGCACAGTTGAAGTTTATATGGGTGTATTTCTCGCGAAAGAAGAATGTGATCCGATCTAAGCTTAAATCTAATTATTGAGATAGTCATAGATACTGAAATTTTTGAATCTTTATGGACTGTATTTCTTGTACTTTCGACAACAATTCTAATTCTTTGACAAAGGCTTCCTGTTCTTGGTTTGTGATTTACAGAGCCCGTTTCAGAAAAATTGGTGAATCTGGGACACATTCCCCTCCTGTTGTTAATATTAATTATTGTTAGCCGTGTTTCTCCAGTAACTGAAATTATAAGAAAAGAAATTAAAAGAAGAGAAATGTGTCCCAGATTCTGCAATTTAGCCCTCGTTTCCTCAAAACAATCTACTATTCTCAAAACTTCAGCGAAAAAGTTGCTATCAAGTACCATAAAATTTGGAAATCTTTGTAAAAATTCTTGCTTACAAGCATTAATGGAATAATTCCAGTTTTCATTTTCATTTCGTTGATCACTGCGAAAATAAGGCTTCACAATAAAGGTTTGTTGTTCCTAAGTAAAAATTTTACTATAAAATTAGCTAAAACTAAATTTGATTTACTGTTACTTGGCTTTAACTTTAACTTAAATAAATAATAAGTTATAACGTTTGAGATTGTACAAGCATGGGCTTATAAAGCCTATAAAGGTCTAGCAGTTTATTCCTACCCATTTTTATATTATACTAATAGGCACTCCACAATCCTGCATAAACAAATTTAAAAATCTGTAAAGGGAAACTTCTCCATGCATCAATTTACAAATACAAAAAAGATATTGTAGTCGTTGGAATTCGAACTCGCACTTCCACGAGTGCACACAAGCGGAATTTAATTATTACGTTCTAGTCCGCCGCTTTAACCGGTAGCCCCATGTAAGCACACCAGTTAGGTTCGCTTTTGGCTGTATTATAAAGAACGCGTATACCGCTGCACCCTTTTGTCTATTTTACAATATTCAACTTGCATCTCTTGGATCCCATTTATATCAAGAGTAAAACTTTCGCTATGTGCAAATTATTATGTTTATCTAGTCCTCCACTAATGTTAAAATAGCCATATTGTTTTTTAAATGCTTGCCCTGTATATATTTGACCAAAAGTATAGTTAGTTTTGAGCCACGAAAATATCTAATTCGAGTGCAAAATATCATATTCCTCCATCAAATGGTTTTTGAGTTATACCGCCAACATTCGGCCGAACATACTAACAGATAGACGAATAAACAGACAGGCGGAATTGAGAATATATGTTTTCATCATCTATAGACGCTGAAATCTCGGAAAGTGATTTTTCACGATTACAATACTTGCATGCTTCTTTAGAAAGAGACTTTCTTACAAAAGCTAATAAATTGGCGAATTTTAAAATTATATATACGTCTGGTCTAACCTTTTATTTTAGACAGTACTAAAATACATTATAGCTGAAAATGAAAAAATGTATTGCTGTTTATATTTTTTTCTTGTTACTTACTAAATTACTTCCCATTTTTAAACATAAAGTTAAACAGATTTTACTTAATTCCCTTACGTTGTATATAAATATAAATAGATACTCAAATACTCCCAACAAAACTAATGCATTGGGTTTTCACGTAATTATGAGCAACTTCGTTTTGACAAAAAAATACCCACTCCGTGCTTCTGAATGTTTACATTTATTTTTGGTCGTAGTAGGTTAATGGATTATAATTTAAAAAGTTTTAACATTGAAATAGTATATTGTATGTTAAGAGCTGAAAGTGCATTCTTGCCGCTTGCGCATGAATATTGCTGGTTGAGACGAAGTCGAAACCAGCAATCATGCAAAAGCGGCAAGCGCACTTTTAGCTCGAAATATACATACTATTTTTTCGACGACTGAGCATATTATTAAAGGAAAATTTCAAATTTCGTTTTATCGCAAATATTAATTGACAATCAAGTTAACATTACTCGCGCAGTCTATATGACATGTGACGCGATTATTTCCACAAATGACGGGCGTTGTCAAGGAAACATTCGGACGTGGCTACCTATTTTGTTCACGCGGAAACCCAAAACGCTCGGCGAGCGGCAAAAAGATGAAAACGACGCTCAGCGGCAAATGTCAACTTTCTGTTGTCAAATGACAGTGAGAAAAATCTACTTTCGATGTCAGTCGTCGAAAAAATATATACTTTAAAATTTGTAATTAAGAGCACAATAAAAATTGTGTAGAGGTTTACAGGAAAGTTTTCTCTCAAAAACACCACATAAGGTAAACATATCTTAACGTTTCTAATAATACTGAAACAGTAAAAAGAAACATTGAATAATTTGCAATTTACAAATAAAAAAATATGTAGCCGATGGGATTCGACTCAGCGCGATTTCAGCACCTGAGAACAACCTGGACGGACCCGATCGCTAATCTACACATTTTTCATTTGTAATTCAGAAAGTGTAACTTGTAATTCAGAAAGTGTAAATTGTAATTCAGAAAGCGTTAATTGATATTCAGAATGTATCATTTGTAACTCAGAAAGCATAAATTGTAATTCAGATACGAAAAGCCAACCTTTGTATCTAATTACTATGTAGATACAAAGTTATACCAGCTGCATTACAATTTACTAATATGAATTACCAGTTACATTATCTGAGTTACAATTTACTAATCTGAATTACAATTTACATTATCTGAGTTACAATTTACTAAACTGAATCACAAATTACACCTTCGATTTGCAATTTATTAATCTGCCTTAAAATTTACTAATTTGAATTATAAGTTACACTTTCTGAATTACAATTTATTAATCTTAATTAAAAGTTATGCTATCTGAACTGCAATTTACTAATCTGAATTACAAAAATACACTTTCTGAATTAGAATTTACCAATCTGAATTGCAAGTTGCACCATTTGATTTACAATTTAGTAATCTGAATTACAATTACATTTTCTGAATTACATTTGCTTATCTGAGTTACAATTAACGCTTTCTGAATTACAATTTATTATTCTGAATTACAATTTACTAATCTGAAAAGAACTTACACTTTCTAAATTACATTTACTAATCTGAATTACAATTAACGCTTTCTGATTTTCAACTTATTAATCTTAATTACAAGTTGTACTATCTGCATTACACTTTACTAATATGAATTACAAGTTACATTATCCGAGTTACAATTTACTAATCTGAATCACAACTTACACTATCTGAGTTAACATTTACTAAACTGAATCACAAATTACACCTTCGAATTACAATTTATTAATCTGCCTTAAAATTAATAATTTGAATTATAAGTTACACATTCTGAATTACAATTTATTAATCTGAATTACAAGCTACACTTTCTGAATTACAATTTACTAATAAATTCAAAATTATACTATCTGAATTGCAATTTACTAATCTGAATTACAAGATATACTTTCTGAATTAGAATTTACTAATCTGCATTGCAAGTTGCATCATTTGAATTACTATTTAGTAATCTGAATTACAATTTACATTTTCTGAATTACATTTACTAATCTTAGTTACATTAACGCTTTTTGATTTACAATTTATTAATCTTAATTAGAAGTTACATTTCCTAAATTACAATTTATTAATCTGAATTACAAGTTACAATTTCTGATTTACAATTTATTATTCTGAATTACAAGTTACACCTTCTGAATTACAGTTTATTAATATGAGTTACAATTTACTAATCTAAATTAAAAGTTACACTTTTAAAATTACAATTTATTAATCTGAATTACAAGTTACACTTTCTGAATTACATTTACTAATCTGAATTACAATTAACGCTTTCTGATTTACAATTTATTAATCTTAATTACAAGTTACACTCCTGAATTACAATTTACTAATCTGAATTACAAGTTACATTATCTGAATTACAATTTACTAATCTGAATTACAATAATTATAATTTCTGAATTACAATTTATTAATCTGAATTACAGTTTACTAATCTTAATTGCAATTAACGTTTTCTGAATTACAATGTATTAATCTGAAATACAAGTTATACTTTCCAAATTACAATTTACTAAGATGAATTGAAAGTTACACTTTCTGTATTTCAATTCTATTTAAATGCGGCTGGTTTATATAAGACGTTCTGATCGTTGAACATTTCTGTCCGTTTTACGACATTTACCCGGTGTGTCTGGGTCTCATTTTCAAGGGGAAAAACTTAACTTATATGCAAAATATTTTTACCTATTCCTGGGTTAAAGCAAAAATATGCAACACAATATTTTTTTAAAGTTCACATCCTTTATATATTTGACTGAAAGTATACTCGGTTTCGAGCCATTAGTTATACAATCAGCATTCAAGATACCCTCTTTCTCCAACAAATACTTTTTGAACTATACCGCCCAACAGACCGACAACGGACAAACTGACAAACAGACAGAAAGGCAAACGAAATTGAGAAAACATGCTTTTCGACATCTAGGAACCCGGATACGTGAAGATCTGAAGAAATCTAGGAAGATGAATTACAATACTTTCTTCGTCTTTTAGAAGTTATGAGAGTGTGTCGCTCTAAAATTAATCACATAGTATGTATGCCTTGCAGGCCTTGCAGCTTGTGGTAGCTGAACCGATATTAATGAAATTGTATATTTGGATCTGGGATAAGTTTTCGCCAAAGAAAAACAAACAACTCTACTGAAATACGATGACTTTTTCGATCTTATCGAGTAATCTTAAAGAGTACATTATATTATGTACTCTTTGGTTATAACATGTTATAAGTAGTCTTCTAAAGCCCAATTATTGGAGAACAGCCGATTTTTAACAACAATGCTGTTACAATGTTTTTACTAAGAAATTAAGGTGGATTATTTCTAATTTTTATTTTCTTTTACCACAAAGAAAGTATTGGATTCACCCCAAAAATTCTAAATTGAGTTTTCAACAGATCTTCACGATTTAGAGTCCCCTGAAACCAAAAAACTTTTTTTTTCATTGGTCTGTCTGTGTGTATGTGTGTCTGTCTGTCTGTGAATATCTGAAAAACGAAAAGAGCTATGGCGTTGAAACTTCATATGTAAGTTTTGTGTATTAGCTTTTAAAGAAAATCGTTACCCGGAAGTATAGTGTTTACTCTTGTGATTTTTCAGTTTTTTTTCGATTTTTTTCAAAAACGGCTTTAACGATTTTTTTAAAACCTTACATTTTTATTACATTTTTTATGTGTAGTGTTGTGAAATAAATGATTTTCCAGTTGAATACCTCCAAAATTGGTTTCTTTTGTTTTTTTCAATTTTTTTATTAACTTCTATTTTAAATAGAACACCCGGTGCATTAATACATTTTTGAATTCAGTTTACAATTATAGAGAGAATTTGTATCTTCAACTAACGTTCTATTTTGTACGGGTTCTGTAGAATTTGCAATTTTTGAAAATTTTTGACGAGTGCTTAAAAATTTAAAATCAAATTTTTGGCTAATTATAAGATCACTGTAAAAGGAAGTTGTGTGGGCGTATCACACCAGATTTTTAAAATAGCCTACAGCTAAAATCAAGGAATTTGTGTATTTCAGAACTTTGAATAATCTTTTTCAAAAATGGCTACGCATAATTTTTAAATTTGTTTTAAAACTGAAGCGAAAGTTGTATTTTATCTCATATAACGTTTACCCCTTAAATTTATAAAATGTTCGTACTGAAAGGATTTTTATCAAGACATAAAAATAATTCGAGCTGATTTTTCTTTTATTATAAAAATATTTAAGTAACGGAAAAAACGACTAACCGACATACTTCGAAGAGATGAAGTTAATTAAGGCCTTAATAATTAAGATAACATGCAGGAACCACTTAATAAAGTCGATTTACTAATCAAATTCTGTACTTCTTAACATTTTAACAAAACGTTTAACTGTACTTTCATTGCATGTTCTTGGTGCAAAACCAAAATAACTCCTTTCAAGCGGTATTAATAATACCTGTACAGAAAAGCAACATTTGTTCACAACTGTCCGCGAATGTGTCATTCGCTAAGTGATAAAGAATTTAGCATTTATTTTGACGTCTGATTATAGAAATACAACCCATGTCTAAATGTTTAACCAAAAGTCCAGTTAGCGTCGCTGTAAATCAGACGCTCTCGACACGGCAGTGTTTCGAAAACGAGGAACCTGGAGACCAACCTGAACAGTATTTCGCCGGTTAATAGCTTTCGGTAATTACCGTCTTAAACCACTAACCGCCGCCTCGGTCTCATTGAAAAATCATCCGGTGAGCGTTCAAGCGCAAGAGCCGTCCGTTTGTCTGTCAAATCTAATTTATCGCCGCTTTTTCTAGATTCTGGTCCATTGCTAATAAGCTATGCGGGTTTCTTGCGAGATGCTACTTTCTCGCCTCGCATGACGAATAACACACATTACAGCTGCTTAGCAACTTTCTTAAACTACTTCCGCCAAGCAGGATGACCAATCATAACGGTCACGTCAAAAATGCGTCGACGAAATCGCCTTCATTGGTTATAAATTAATACGCTCTCTCGTATTTGCTGCTTCGATTCTGCTCGATTTGTTTTGTTTGTAATTAGCTCCTGATTTCGATCTACGAATTTCTTGATGGTGACCTAACACTGGTTTCGGTTGCTTGGTTAGGCAACCAGCAAAGCATATCCGTTGCCAAAATGGCTAACAGTTTCTAACCTCACATCGTTCATTTGGGTTTTGCAAAATAAGTGGCCATGATTTAAGTTTATCATGTTCAGTACTCTGGAAACTTTACAAGAGCAACTATTAACATAAATCAGCAAGTTGGGAGCACTCTCAATGTCAAAAAGAATAACACATTTTTTTTATTAACTCCGATCTGCAATCTGCCCAGTGGGCAATAAGCGTTTAATTTGACAAAAATGTAATGACATGTAGAGGATCACTCCAGTGAGTGATCTCCTTTAAAATTATCTAATCTTAATCTGGAATATATTTGTCTATGCAGTCTTAAGTTTAAACTTATCTGGGTCCTATAGTTAGGTCTGATGGCAGCAGACGTTTTAGCCTACGCACTTCATTGACTTCACGCACGTTTAACTGATTACCCAACACATTAGGATGCACTGACACTCTTTCACTGTATTTCACACTGAATCGATGTATGGCTTGCTTGATAGATTCCAGAGGGATGTCGTGTAGAATCACTTCGTTGGAAACGTAATAAGGCGCGTCAACAATGACACGCAAAACCTTGTTCTGAAACCTCTGCAGGATGGCAATGTTGGAGTCACTAGCAGTACCCCACAACTGAATTCCATAAGTCCAGATTGGCTTTAGGATGGATTGGTATGGCAGAATTTTGTTGTCCAAGGATAATTTTGATTTGCGGCCTATGAGTAGGTACATATGACTTAGTTTAAGTCCAAGCTGCTGACGTTTGGTAAATATATGTTTTTTCCAAGTAATAAAAATACAAATTTTCAAATAAATTTACATATTTTAAAGCTCATCGTTGAGATGATCAACAGGGCCAACTTATAGCCCAATTTACCCATTTATATATAATAAGTTATTGTCAGTGACACCTATGCATTCTGATTAGGTACTTTATACAGAATTTTGGAACAATGCCTAATTTGAAAAAAGCTTGCTCTCGCAAAAGCACGAAAGTTAATTGAACATCGGGTTATACATTTAAGATCAATCTGCAAAAATGCAGCTTTTCAGGGCGATGAAACTACATCGTGCAAAATTTATCAAGGCGGTGGGGTAAAGGCACTATTATGTAAATGGGACCAAACCTGTTTGTGAGTAGAAACATGTTGGAACCAAAATTAAATTTTTGAGAAAATTCTTGTAATTCAATGATACCAGGGGCAAATCTGGGCAAACCTCCATACGCATTTATTTTAATACTTGTAGGCCTACCAACTAAATTTAAAAATTTATAAATATTCCAGGTGTTCTATTTAAAATAGGAGTTGATAAAAAAAAGTAGAAAAAACCCATTTTAGAGGTATTCAACTGGAAAATCACCTATCTCACATCAATAAACATTAAAAATGTAATACAAATGTAAAGTTTGAAAAAAAGTCGTTAGAGCCGTTTTGAAAAAACACCTACTTCCGGTTATGCGATTTTCTTCAAAAGCTTGCTGTCGCGTCTACATAGTACACAAAACTTATATATGAAGTTGCAACACCATACCTCATTTCATTTTTGAGATATTCTGTTCAGAGACAGGCAGACGGACGGACGGACGGACACACAGACCAATGAACAAAAATATGTTTTTTGGGTTTAGAGGACTCTAAAACGTGAAGATCTTTTGAAAAATCGATTTCGAATTTTTCGGGTGAATCCAATACTTCATTTATCGTAAAAGGAACTAAAAATAAAAGTGGCAAGTAAAATGTGCACGGTATTTTATTACATGTTGTACAATTTGAAACGCATATTAAAGTAATAGAAGATGCACAGTAATTTATTTGAATTTGCACGGTAAAAAATAATAAAAGTTCAGTAGCAGCAACTTCTTTTACCGGCTGGATATTTGAGGTTAGGTTTTGTGTTAGGTTTCTGTTTGCATAGCCCTCTAACTGCAACTGAAATTAATTCAACAACAAACGAAGCTAAGTGCTGTAGTAAATGTGTGATAGTTATGACGGAATTTCAAAGTGTAACTATTTTAAAGGTTTTGTTGGGTGTCGTTCGAATATAATAGAAAATTAATCAGGGCGTTTTTCTCTGAATGATGCCATTTTTAACAGTAGTCTATTATGAGATAGTTTATCGGACTTCTTCCACTGTCAAGCGCAGTAAAAGCTTGCCTGGTACATCTGCCCGGCGTCTAATCCAATGGATGACCCAGCTATCGCTGCAAAGTCTTACCGGATAAACTTTAGGAATACATATGGACACCACACTCACCTGGAGCCACCGTACAAATAGTAAATTAAACAGAAATCATACCAACTAATCAGCATGGTTGTCTGGGTGAATTGATCGTTACAAATCTGTTGAGCTGCGTTAGTGATTGGACTCTTAGTTTAAACAAAGGAAAATGTATGTACATAATTTATGCGGACTTTAATCGTGCTTATAATAAAGTGCCAAAGACTCGGTTGCTTAAAAAAATAAATCATGTGGCATACGTGAACAGTTGCTAAACTGGATTAACTATTTTTTTGACTGGACGCGAATTTGCTGTTGAAGTACTACACAGTACTTTTACTAGTAACGTAAAAGCAGTTGAGAGTGGCGTACCTTAGGGATCTGGCCTGGAACCCCTTCTTTATATTAAGTACACATCAGACGTTTCTTATTACATAAAGTTGTTAGGACAGGATTTTGTACGTATTGCCATTGCGAGAAACTGACGAGTTCCACCGTCATTACACAGCAGGCTGCGTTTAAAATAAATTCCCCATACATATTCTGGTCTCAGCCCACCCCTGCTAACGTCTTTTAAGAGCCAAAAATCTTCGAGGCCGCTTGGCTAGTAACAGCAGTCCACCACATGTTCCTGCAGCTACGTCTCTGACGCGAAAGCTTTCCTCAACCATGGCGTGGTTTCATGCGATAGAGATACCTTTTCGTTGTGTTGAACAAAGCACACGCGCGTCTCGCTTGTGCACCCCCCCCCCATGACTTTCACGACTCAAGGAGATTGACGCTTCACATGAAAGAGTAAACATCAAGTGTATGAAGCAATAAAACGTGGAGAAATATAGTCTTCCCCACGAATTTCGTGGAAAAGGCTATATGGTTTTATTGCTTCATATCAAGACATCTCCACTATACGCACCACGAATCACCTTATTATCAAGTGTGTGACGCCCCATTTAACCCTTCGGGACTATGATTAAGTGACCGTAAACAGCGAACTGCACCACCCGGCTTTCCTTATCGTCCCGATGCATAATTGTTCTTTTACAGATCCTCCAGCGAAAGCAGTGCCTCAGGTGCGTTTTGTTTATTATATTTCGAGACGATATCGAAGGCCGTTTCGTGAGCAAGGATTCTGTGTTGCCTTGACGTCTCTGAAGAAATCAACACCCAAGCCGTCTCCACCCCCGCGGCCAAACCGGTGGTTTCAGCTACCACCCGTAGTCAACGCTGTCCATTCTAGTTTTCGCTTACGGGGTTCCCTGCGAAGCGAGATCCAGTTGCTTGACGTCAATGGAGCTCTGCCAACACACTCACCAGGTACTGTAACCTAATCTTAAGTCTGTAAAGCGATACCGTATTTAGTGCTAGGCGTTTTAACTCACTGCGAAGCAGCGTAAATACCTCAAGAAGTTTAGCTGGTCAAGCCCTCCACGGCCCGTAATTACGATGCTGCATTTATAAGTTTGACCGATGTGGCGCGTCTTCAACGCCCATACCGTGGTAGGTTGGTTACCCAAAATTTTGTGTAGTCACGACCGCCGTCGTGCTTCCTTTGTTTGTTTGTTTAAGCTACAACTAAACGACCTAATAACTCCTTTAATATTACACTGTTCGAGTTGCATCCGCCTATGCGTTTGCTCTTAATAAACGCATTTCAACTTTTAAATGTTTGATTATATTTGCTGCATGTATTATCGAATCATTTCTTGTGTGATGTCTTCCTTGTAACGATTTATGTCAGGTAAGTCAGTGAGAGCGAAGTGTAACACCCAAGGTAGGTTCCGTAGCAACGGGGAATTGACTCGCAGAAACGCCGAAGCAACACGACTCTCCTGAGCTTCGAGCATATACGGGAGTTGTCGAGAAACGCCGTTTCTACCCTATCCATCAAAGCTCGTAGCGCCTTTATATTTCTCTGATGATCACACGCCGTGTAAGGACTCCTCACTCTCATTAAAGATGTACGAATCCGAGCCTCCCCCCTCATCTCCGTGAGTACTAACCTGACCGCTATCGGTTGCAGGACCGTTTTGGCGTAATTAGAGTGAGCTCAGTCGTAGTAACAATTAACGTGTCTTGTAACAAAGTCGCCACGATATTTTTACGCTGACGATACTAAAATATACATCAACCCCATGAGAAACGTTCACACTATTCAAAAAGACCTCAACAGCATTTTTGATTGGACGGAAGAATGGCTTCGCCCTCTTAACGTTTCTAAATGTGTAGTTATTCGCTTAGGCAAAAATAACCCCAGGCATACCTATAAAATCACTAACAACGTGCTAAGCAAAGATAGTTATAGTGATCTCGGTGTTGTAATAACTACGGACTTATCGAGGAGTGATCATATGTGTCAGATTGTCAAGAAATCTTTATAATACTTCTAACATCTTGATTACACTATATTTAAAAAAAACTATAAGTTATACATATGTTCGACCTTAGAATTTGCAAACTTCTTGTGGTATCCTCTATATGCGCGACTATAACTGATTCGAAAATGTACAGCGACATGCTTCAGAATTACCTTTTGCCCGAAAAAGACTCGGTATCCTGCACCTTCCAACGCTACCATTTCATCACCAGCAAGGGTATCTAATAACCGTCTACAAGGCGTTTGACATAGATGAACCTCCAATTAGTTATTTTGTCCAATTTTCATCATTTACACAGCTACGAGGTTACGAGTGGAAGCTAAGAAGAGAGCCCTTCAGAACAACCCAGCGGTAATTTTTTCTTACAGAGTGTTCCAATTCCACTCTTTGAAATTCCTTATCCGATGTAGTAGTTGTTGCCAGTGATATCAATAAGTTCAACTCGCTTATTGTCCCATTATTATAGATATTAACGATACAGGTTTGACTATGAGCATCTTAACGAAACGAGTTTGATTGCCAGAACGAGGTGGTGAACCGAGTTCTGCTGCAATCAAACGATTTTCGTGAAGTGCCATAAGCAAACTGGTTCAATATTTTATCTTCACCAATAAATCCTGGTTTAATTTATTCTTTGTATTGTAAAAAATTGTGTGGTAATATTCATTAAAGCACTGAGTGCGGTAATAAAACTCAAATTGATTTGGTAAGTAGTCTATAACAACACCGATGAAGATAAAGTACTTAATATTATTTAATTTTTACTTGATTACTGTATAAATTTAGTTTATTGTGAATATGTTTCCAATCATCTATTTTGTATAAATTTTTGAGCAATTAGAATTACTGTGCCCTGTATCATATTTAATAATAAAGCAAGTCCGCGGTTTGAATCCCGCAGGGGCAGGAATTTTTCCGCAGCCTTGGCGATTGAAATCGGTTGTTGCGATTCATTCGCCCTGCCATTTTATTTCGAGATCTGCAGTATTTATTTCGTATTGTTAAGCATCTTTTCATTCTGATGTCTTTGGGTACTCAGTTTGTATTACGCGCACTAGCGCCGCGCCTATTTTATTGGCCTTGCTGCGAAAGTTTGATATAGTTCGCAATTGTTCGGAGCGCTTTTTTTCCACCTCGATCGGCGAAACAAGATGAAGTCGGTTTAGCAGTATTGAAATGTCGGAGGTTTCATGGGCTGCCGTTAGTTTTTGGTTGCGTGAAGTTTGCCTACACTGTTAGGAGTGGTTTCAAGTCCCCAAATCTCATTATGAGGAAATTTCAATCCCACGCCATTTGGCGGAGTACGCTACAGAATGTTTCGAACATGCCTGAAATTTTGTCCAGGGTAAGTAGAAAGTTCGCTTCGATATGCATTATATTTCTTGTATGCAATCGTTTTCCTCCCTTATAGCAGCCAGTGCCGGAGGACTGATCTAGGCATTAGTTACAGTTATGGTCATATCCTCTACGTGTAGATGCTCCAGGCGATTTTGGGCTGTATTGCCGCACGAAACTGTATCAAACGACATCGAGAGCTCGGGTCAGAGACGTGACCCTGTGAAGTCACATAGGACTAACCTTTACTGTACTGTTTGCCTGTGCGCATATTTTAATGTGTGCAATGTATATTATTGCGAAGTTTGTGAACTGTAAGTATTGTAATCTTTGCCTGAGGTACCTCATTTTCGTATTTGTGAATTATTTATCACAGCAATTAATTTGTGGCAACTTGTGATTCCGATTATGTTAAAATATTATGATTCTTGCTGTGATTATATTATTTGAATTATACTGTGGTATTTGAATTCTGGCTTTATTTGTTACTGCGACCTATACTTGAGTTGAGCTTCTCTTTCAGATTTATTGTGCTACCTGAGTTTACGTATTCTTGTTTTAATGCCTCAATGCACTTGCCGTTATCTGATAAAAATCCGTTTGCGCCCCTTTTGAGCTTTTAAGGAATTGTACAACCGTCTCCGAACCTAGCTAGTCGGCCGGCAATTGTATCCAAGTAGTCACATTGTGTTTTGGTTTTGAGAGATTAGCCAACGGAGACTTTTTATAATAACACGGGCTCGGTGAGACCATTCACAGTTGGGCACCAAATTATCTGTGCTTTACTCAGAACCACATAAATGCGGGATGGAGTAACTAGGTCCATACACCAAGACACACACCTAACACACAATGGTTGCTACACAAGCACGAAAGGGCAAGTTGAGCACTACACCGCCAGATGATAGCTCACATACCACCAGCGTCTCCCTACACCGCTAAAGGTAACAAGAGGTTAACGATAATACATGCATACATACAATTATTATTATCATTGTCAATTTTTTTGTTAAGATAAAGAACCACATGTTAACCTTATCTGATCTGTTATCGCTAATGCTCTTCAAAAAGTTTTATTATAAATTGATTTTCAAAAACTTTACTTTCAATTTTTTACCAAACTTATGGCTTAGAATTCTCAGGAAATTAATTATATTCTAACATTTTGGTAATACGTATCGATCGTATAAAGTGTGAGCGCTAAGTGAGTAAGGGCTCAGGATGCAACACAATAACAAAAGAGATTTTTGTTTTTCCGTTAATTAAATTATCCTTCCTCATCGACGGCTCTTTGTGCGCTATGCCGCATCGGAAAATTAATTTACCGGCGACAAAAATGACGACTCGACGTTTCATAGATGTAGGATAATGTGCAATACACGCCATTAATCTTCGACTTTTGCCAGGTTGCGATTTTTATCTAAGATTATAGACTATTATCAGCGGTAATACAACTAGCACTTTGTTAATTTAAAATCTTTGGTGAACAGTTGCTGAGTAACTACTACGATGTTTTTCTACAGATATTTAAATGAGGTTGCTAGGTTAAACTGTTGGATAATTTTAATCTCTCTCAATTGTTCTTTATCGCTGAGGTGATCTAAAGATCAAGCTATTAGAAGCCAAAGCCTCAATTACCCAATTTACTGTTTTTAACTCTGTTGTATCGCAACTGTCAAGAGTAAACTTACCACAGTTTTTCCTTTATAAGAGTGACATCCGTACTTCGTACATAACACAGTATCTATAACGTTGCAATCAAATCTGAATAAATGTGAAGGAACCTTTACTTACAGCATATAGTAACATGTAAACATAATTAGCTGAGTTCACACTTCTTAATTTCACTACCGCAAGTTGCAACAAAATATGAGTAAATTAACAAACCTTTAGACCAGTTTGCACTGGTCCTGAAATATTTTCCTTATTTTCTTCCGAGGATTATTGCGTATGGTGGGTTGTCTATACTTCAAAAATTTTGAAATCGTTAAAAATGTGGATTGCATGTGGAGTTGCGATAATTTTTTTATTTACGACTGCTATTCTTCCTTTCTTCGAAAATGTCCTGTATATAACTTTAGGTTACAGCTATTTACGGTTCTATTTCGGCTATTTTTAAGTTTCTGTTTACTTGTTCCAAGCTTAGCAAGCGGATTTATTCTCAAAAATCGCAATAGTCAGGTGCAAAACTAGTGTGGTAGCTTTCAAGTAACCCTCAATATACTTCGCATAATCTTCTATTATGTTTTAGTCAACGTCAATGCTGATTGAACCGTTACTACTACCTTTCATCCATTTAACTACATATCGCACGATGTTTGTCAATATAATGAACGGGTAATTTCACTAGTTTTCTCATTATTTCTTTTAGGTCTAGTCGGCTAAGGTTTTGTCGTGTATCCAGGATTAGCAGACCATTCTATTTAATGGCTGCTATTGAATACGAAGTGATACCTATTTTAACTAAAGCTCTATACTTCGCTTAATCGATACAGATCCTTCTTAATTCATCAAATATTTATTTGCTTGCTATTCGTTATTGTCCATCTTTTATTAGTTTATGTGATGTTATTTGGAAATGAATGGTTCAAATTCTTGTCGGTGAATTAAGTCCGTAATTTCGATAACTACATTGTTTATGTTCAGCACTGCTATTGTTGCTTTCTTTTTGAGTGCTTTGGTCCGCTCTATACAACGTAATTTCAGATTTAAAACTTATTAAAAACCATGTTAGGTATGCTTTCATTGTTTTAAATTAAAAATTCACCACATTTAACGAACAGTTTCGACAGAAGTGTGCAATAAAGTAACAGATGTGTGCAGTACATTTTTTATTGCATAGTATGCCATAACAACATGCTTTTGACACATGGAAAGTGTCAAATAATAGCCTTTTTTACGAAATGGTATTCAAAAATAGTAATTTGTACAACTATTTTTGAAAGTCACACTTTTTTTCATAAATAAAGGGATTTGAGAAGAACTTGCTTGGCGTAGCGGTTTAAGCTATGTTCACGCATAGCGGCTAAGATCGCCTTATCGAAAGTCCCAACGCCATTGGGATGTAAGTGAAGATTTTTACGGGAATTAGTGTCAAATTTCTTGCACACTATTTGTGCCTTAGGTAAATTTGACGAGAGATCTAAAGTTGGAAAATATCTGTGACCTGCCCATACTCCCTGTGCACGTATGTCAAAATGCAGGAAAACCCTCACGCATAAGTTCTAAATAAGAAGATTGCGAACGGAGCATCATTCATTCGTTACTACCAAGGGCGTAGCCAGGGGTGGGCAAACATTTATACACACAATTATTATTGTTATTACTATTTCATTTTACTTTGTACAAATGGAAAAAAAGTTACTTAAAGTAACTGTATTTTTCGCGAATCTGATGCAAATCTTCTGAAGTTTCATCTTCTAGCTCCTTTTTTTTCTAGCACCATTTATGGCGTACACTCAGCATGCACAGTCCACTAAGACGGTATTTCGTATTTCGCAACCAGGTTTTTACTCTATGTAGTGTACTGAAAGACCTTTGAATGGCGCTTGTTGTACATGGTTGTGCCAATGAAACGTGTAAGGCATGTTTTAAATCAGGAAAGAAAGTCTCAGTTTCTTACACCACGCCTATTAGTTCTAACTCTTTTAGTTCTTCTTTTCTGAGGTTTTTTCCTTCCAGAGATTATACCATAATTCCACTTCATTGTTAACATTACTTAAATTATAAAAATCTAAAGAGCATTGTGCCCTTTTTAAAAATGTTCAAATGTCATGTCTAACATAGTAGAAGGATGTAGTGCTAATAGTGAAAAAGCCGGCAAGTTATCGTCGGAAAACCGCTGTTCCAAGGAAGTTATTAAAGAATCCAAGTATGCGATTAGCAGCGACGTTTTCCAAAATTCAACAGGAGTTGCCACTGGAGGATTTGACCGGTATTGTTGACGTCCTGCAAGTCTTGGTATTTGCAAGTCTACACCGATGTTTTCAGCAATTGTTAGCGCTAGATAAAATTTCTTGGATGATGACGTTTGCAGTTTTTCTATGGTTTTTTAACTACAGCTAGTATTCTTTTTATATGATTTTTGCACTGTAACATGTCAATGCATTTTGATTGTAAAGCATTTGGCACAGATTCTAGCAATGCAGAGTATTTCGCTATAATAACAGGACAGAGAGTTTTAGTTTTTTTCTTCCTCACTTTCACTTTCAGCGCTATCTTTCTTTGATCTTTCCTTTTCTGGGTCACTAAAAACAATTACCGACTACTAGAACTGACATTTATAATAATACACATTTTTGAAATTAAATAACGTAATCTTATAACTTTAATTTAATTACTTAATATACACAAAAATTACATTTGGTGCGCATTTTCGTTTGCATCTAGATTATTCCAATAACACCTGATCGTGGGCAAATGTGAGTAAACCACGTACTACGGACACTTTTGAGCATTTGCGGCATTCATATCGTATTGTTCACATGAACTTTACAAAGCAATTGCTTTTTGCTTTAATAAATTTTTAGGGGTGGGCAAGTGCCCACCCCTGCCATCCCTGGCTACGCCCTTGGTTACTACTATATCGTGCGATGTGCAGCCGAACAGAATGGAAGCCACAAAACTGTTCAATCGTCATTGGAGATCACTTAAAGATAATCGAAAGGAATTTTTAAGAGCCCTGAGATTTTATGCGGCGAAAAGGTAAGTTGCTTCTGGAATATTGTCAAATCCTGGAACAATCAGATAGCTTACAATTCACAAAACTATTACACCAAATCTGATTTCTGACGATTTGAAAAGAAGCCTCAAAAATTCATCTTACGGAAGGTACGAACGGGCGAAGTCGGAGCAGCACGTATGAATTTCAGGCTCTTCTGTGTTTTGTAAAAGGAATGGAAAAGTATGAATATTGATGCAATAATTTGTAAAGAGTGTATGGTATGCTGTTATACGTTAAGGCGGCATGAAGGGCAAATTAGAAAAAGTCTTAGCAGTTGTAAAGCGCCTTGCAGAACCAATTTTGAACAAAAAATCTTGCTATATACGGCAGTGATGAAAAGGAGAAAGAAGATTGGAATAACGCCGAGGGGCTAGTGAAAAATGTTATAGAAGGGTATTTCGAAATTACTAACGCGGAGATTGAACTAGCCCAAAGACTGGGATTATCAAATTATGGCAAACTACCTAGATTACCTTAGCAGAAATCTGAAATTTGCAAAAACTCAGGGCCAAAAGATGTATCTCTTATACAAGAAAAAAGGTATTGAAGGTGGCATATATATATACATCAAGATGTGATGAAGCAGATTAAAAATAAACCTAATATCTTGGATAAGCACAAAAATGAAGCAGTATCGCCAGTCAAAGAAAACGTACCCAATTCAGATACCAAAAGGTAACCTAAAGTACTCCCGACTCGTACAAAGAAGAGCGACGATGCTAAAAACAAGATGGAAAGAACGTTACTTCCCAATGCTGTATCAAAAAACATAGGAAAAGGAAAGTAGATGGAACTCTTCGATAATCAATTCATGTAGTATGTTGACAGCGTATTTCCACTGATTACCGTTAAGTTACATAATGAACAAAACTCTAACCAATAAATAACGAGCGGTCTACGAATATCATGTAAAAACATGAATTAATTTAATTAAAAACGTGCGATGATGACAAAAACTTTATAGATTATGTAAACAGTTACTGCAAAACTCTGAAACACACTATCTTACTGACTAAACATATATAGAACGTCTAGAAAGTATCCGGAACTTTATAGTTTTAAGAAATGTCATGAAACTTCCTTTAAAACGCCCTAGGACTCTAAAATTGTTTGTGATTATTGTCAGGGTAGTAAATCATGGATAAAGCAAAAGACAATCCCATATGTCAAATATGTTTATTTCAGAGAAGTTTAAAGTCGGTGTACTTTTTCCGGGTACTTTCTAGACGTACTATAGATTGTTATGATATTGTACCCGCAAATTATTCTGTTTAATCCATGAGTTATATTTTAAAAATAACTAAATAAAATAAGTAAAAGCGTCAATCCCTATAAATGCTAATATAAGACAAAATAAAAAAGCTGTTTAATGAAACGATAAATAATATAACAAGCGAAATGTTACATGAGGTCTTAATGAACATGATTGACTTAAAATTGGGGCACGTACCAGTTGACGGACTAGTAACTGAAGAGGAATGTTAACAGAATGCTATTAGATCAATACAAGACGGTTACCCATTTATTAAAGATATATATATAATCAAGTTCCTTATTTACCCGTTTGGGTGTAAGGATTGTATTACAATTACTTCTACTATGCTAACATTTTGTATTTTTATCTTTATCACTTTCACACACTTTTCTAGATTCAACTCGATATGAACTCTTTCCAGTTTTTTCTGTCTTCTGCTATTCTTTTCGCTTCTGCCCACGTTTTTCCTTTTTTCTCTAGTATATTCTCTATTGTCACATCCCACGTTTGCTTTGGTCTGCCTCTTTTCTTTTTTCCTGTCATTTTTGCCTCCC